>JAVYIG010009952.1:0-73259 GCA_035222895.1 Strongylocentrotus droebachiensis
ACTGAAACAAAGACCTCTGTCATGATGCCGCGAGCTGACAGTCTTGACCAAAATTGGAAATGGACGAAACAATTGTGGAATGGTAATGGGAACGTGGATGCAGTAGACCACTAATTGACAGTTTTGGCGGGTAAACGCTTCGAACTCAGCATGTTGCACAACCAATTAATGCGCAGTCCCGCTCGGATTATCGCTGTCAGATTGAAACCTCAGATTGATATCGACCAGCCAGAAAGGTTATTTAAAATCATTACCACTGCGACCTACTTATGAATCAAGTGATTAAAGTTTTGTTCAAGGTCTTCTCTATTTTACGATTGTTGCATTACAAGGTCCTGAGAAACAATTCCTCATTATTTCAGTGTATCGCTGTCAAATGAAACGTCAAAATAATATCGACCACCCAGAAAGGCTAATTAAGATATAAAAGAAATAATTGTAAATCAAGTGATATTACGACTTCGACCTACTTATGTATCCAATGATTAACATTTGGTCAAGTTCTTCAACAGAAAACAGAAATTGAGAAGCAATTCGTGTGCCAGTACTAGGATAATTTTACGTTTTATTTTACAACATAAAACATGTAAATAATTCTCAAAGTATTAAAATCTCCATTTGTCGTGTACCAAAATCAAGATGCTTTATAGGGGAAGTTCAACCTGATATCAAGTTGGTTGTAATAATAAAAAAAATGAGAGAAAAAAATTGGTAAACCTTTAGCAATATCCGATTAAAAATAGGACAGTTGAAGTTGTCATCAGTGGAACATAAGTTGGCAACACTGTGACGAACCTTGCGAGCTCCTCTCCAATTTGCTCTGTCCAAACAAAGTCATAACTTTAATTTTCTTAGTTATTGATCACGGATAAGATTGGTTCATACAGGGGTGTATAAAACAAAAACATTTGCAAAAATTATATGTACATGTTGATTTAATATGTGATCGAAAATTTAATTGAGAAAAATATCAATGTTTGAAGTGTTTTAGTGCATGGCAAATGTGAGGGGACGTGACCTCACAAGATACGTCGCAAAGTTGCCAGTTTGTGTTTGATTGATCGCACCTTCAAATATCACAACTTTCTTATCTTTAATCGGTTTTTGCTCAAACTTTATCTGACCTGTTTCTTTATTTTTCTGCTTCTTGTTAAAATCAACGCAAGATCAGGGTGAAATTCCCCTTTGAAGAGATGTGTAATAATAGCTTTGCTCTTATGTTCTTGGTATCAATAGCTTTGCTCTTATGTTCTTGGTATCTTACCGTTCGCATGTTTAGTGTACATTGATTCCTTCATTGCACAAACACTGTTACACAAGGGAGATGTGACCGATCAAGAAGGCACAACAGTATAGTGGTCTGTTAGAATGATCATAGTTAAACCAGGGAGATGTGACTTTAAAGTAAAATCTCCCTGGTTAAACAGATACGACATGGTATTCTGCTGAAGGGCGCTAACTCAACGTAAAAGTTAACGCCCTTCTGGCTCTCAACAGCATACCGACCGGACATTAACCTATAACGGGTTCTACCGAGCTGTAAACATTTTATACATACTGTGAATCTTTAATATATATGGCGTGTCTGCATATATACCTTATCTTTTAATTCAGCAGACATTTCTAACACCACAGTCCATCTTTCGATATGATTTTGATAGGATCCCATGGGATGGATGGGGTTAAGAAGCCTCTTCCAAAGGCGACTGATGGATTCTTAAAGAGAAAGTTGAGTTTTGGTAGCGATGGGTTACAATTTGTAAGTTTATCATTCTTTTTAATGTTAGTTTGGAAGAACTTCACAATGGAAATGGCCCCTGAAAAGGAATGCCTTTCAAATCCCCCATACTCGAAATATGACCAACGATTTCTGAGGAGTGTTGACGAAACTTTCCTTCCACATGGTGAAGTCCCATATGCTAATGTATGTGCGCCGTGGGTCTAGTTTTCAGCAAGATTCAGTTTCATTCCAAAATGTCAAAGTATACGTGTACATGTACATCTATTTTTAAGTACTTTGTAATTAACTTTTCCAAATAACTTCAACTTCAACTCAAAAAGACATTATCTTTCATAATCTAATGGCATGATCAATGCTCATCTTTATCTTTTAAAATACAAGATGATTACATGCATACATGTACTGTATGTACTGTACGCCAAAGAAACTATCATTTATATGGCGTTCGCCGTTCTGCATACACCTTCTTATTTTGGTAGCATTTCTCATGCCACTGTCCATCTTTCGATATGATTTTGATAGGGTCCCATGGGGTGGATGGGGTTAAGGAGCCTCCTCCCAAAGGCTAGTCGCCGGCTGGATCCTTTAAAGGGAAGGTTTAGTTCTGGAAAAGATGACAAATATGTTTAGAGGTTTCCCCACTCTATTTGTATATCAGTTTCGAAGAATATCAGAGTAGAAGTGTCCCCTGAAGGGGTATCCTCTTAAAATGCCTTCATAATCGCAATATGACGGAAAAAAGCTGGGCCAGGTTGTTATCGATAGTAACTACCATGAAAACCTTGATTTTGATTGGCTGTTGAGCCCTGTTATCATGGTAGTTACCATTGTTGGCAAATTTACCAGCAATGGTAAGTTGGACAAAATAATAATGAAGTTCCATGTACCAATTTCTGCGTGCGGTCAATTTTTATTTTAACAAGACTATAGGTCAATTTCTGTTCTTTATGAAAACTTCACAGTAAACATGCACATCCATTCGTATATGTACTTCGTTGGCATCTTTCCAAGATAACTGCCAGACATTTTATTTCATATTTAATTGCATGATCAGTGCTCATCTTTATATTTAAAAAAACCCAATAGGCTCTTGATTGATCATCGATGCCAAGAGACTATTGTGTGGATTATTGATGCCAAGAGGCGGGTCGTAAGACATTCAGGAGCCTATGTCTGACTGCAAGTTTCACTCAAAAGTCACGTCACAGTTGAACGACATTCTTGTGGTATATGGTGATGGTAGTGGTGGTGAAGGTACGAGACCATGAAAACCACTCCGCCAGATGACGTCATATCTTCTATCAAAATCGATTATAAATAAGGACAGGAGAGTGTTTCACAAAGACTAAGATCGACTTTAAGTTGGACTTAACTATGGGAGGCCATTCATGCCACTATTAGCTCTCACCATTCACTGGCATTTGTCTCTCAAGGGACGTTCAAATCATGGTCACAAATCTACACAATTTATATCTTTTGATAATTCATTATTGAAGGAAAAATTACTAGGGAACTGTAGTTTCCCGAACATGAATAGTTGGGAAAGCAACAAATGAAAGTGTTTCAACAAGACAGTGCTTGATCGTCGTGTCTTTAGAAGACATGCAGAAATAACGGTAACCATGGTAACTGTTGTCTGATATTGATGATTTACTGCTGGGTTGATCTCCTCAGCCTTTATTTCCGATTTGTCTACAGTTTTGATTAATTCATTTGATCGAATACATATGGGATGACTCAATTGTTCTCCTAAACACAAGGACAGGTTGACAGAAATAGTCACATGCATGGTAAATTGGAAAAGAGTATTGTTCTGTACAAAACAGCATCAGTAGGGCCATTTAGTGAATATTATGAACCGGAGAAATTTGTCACGACTGTGGACTACCTGTATGTAGTTTGAGAGTGGGAATGGGGGGTTATAAGGAAATAATGGCGAAAGAAAGAAATGGAAGATGGATATTGGAAACAAAACGGGGAAGAGAGGAAGGGTGACACATTTTCACGCTTCCATCCTTTCACTTCAATGCACAGCTGACTTTAATTTGTGTTTGGCGAAATCATTCTTACATCATTCCTCTGGTTCAGAAGATGACACTTTTGTCAAAGAAAACAAAACTTCATCTCTGATATAAATCATCATTCCATATGCCTTAGTATTGTGAGTAATATCTGGCAATCAAAAGAAAAAATAGAACGTATGTTTGGGAGAAGACATGAAATTGATACCTCTCGAATGATAATGAATGTGCGTGCTTAGATCGTGACAGTTGAAAGGAAGAATAACATGAGTCGGATCCCTGGAGAACAAGAGCTCGTGCCAATTTGTCATATTTTATTGACTTGGGCAATCCAAATAGCAAGATGTTTCTTGTCATTAAAATAGGGACATATTGTCTCAAATATCATTAAATGTTTAGAGCATACACTATTACAATGATGTGTAGACGGAGAGAAAATATGATCATCTTGTCGTAAAATAATATAATCCCTCTCTCTCTCCTTTTCTCTCTCTCTCTCTCTCTCTCTCTCTTTCTCTCTATCTCTCTCTCTCTCTCTCGCTTTCTCTGGCTCTTTATCTCCCTCTGGTGTCCCCCAGGACCCTCTGGTTTCTACTTCAACTATCCGAGAAAATCATACTCCCTGAACCTGTGAAACACATCTAATTCTGGGGTTATTACCCTGAAATATCAGATATTCCACTCAGTGTTTTTCTATTTTGTCTTTCATGTGGTTTTCATATTAATATGTTGTATATTGTTCTCTCTCTCTCTCTCTCTCTGGCGGGAAGTGAAAGCATCCCGTTGAAAGGTTGAACTTCCGGTTAACAGCATGACCAATAATAATATTGTTAGTCATTACATTATGTTCCAAACCTGCTTAAATTTAGAATTCATTTTCAAAGAGGCTGCAAGGACACATCCACTGGCTATGAATGGAGCGACTACTAAGATATATTGAGATAAATATGTATTAAATATCATCCTTGAAAAGATAAAGTAATTCAGAGGAGGAGTTGGCAGGGGGGTTGCCCCATCGATCTGAATTGATGAAAAAGAGAAGAAAAAAAGAGAGGGGACAAAAAACTTTGGAATCGTATGCCATCTCTCCCCCCCCCCCGTTATATAATCGTTCGGTGTCACATTTAGTTATCCTGGTACATGGATACCAAAGGCTTCATGATTATATATCTGTTTCCAGTGCAGGATTAATAAAAACCGGTGTGAAAAGGGTTGCCATGACATGGAGCTAATCAAGACTAGAAATTGGCAATTTTGCAAAGCAATACCTGCGTGAATTTGTGCCTATTTTTTGTGCTAAATTGCACGTGTGACAAACGAACGACAGTAGAGAGAAGCGAAGAAAGCAACCGAAGAGTTAATCCAACTTGCATGTTATCTGATCGACTGGTTAGCTCTTCATCATTTAGTCACCTATTAAAAATCCATGTCTTCACATCAAAGACCCCCCCCCCCCCCCCTCCGAAGATTAGACCATGCTACCACACTGCTTGTTTAAGGACAATATCATTACCTGTGTGACTCAAATAAATTGGTAGGTTCCAGTTCGTTTAATTTCATCTCCGTTTTTCGGCACTCTTCAAATGGAGTGCTATCTTTATCATTTCCATAGCTGTAAAAATTGATTCGTTCGTTGAAGTTAAATTATAGCTTTACTTAGAAGATTAGGTAAGATGTTATGCATGTTTTTTTGTAATAGTTTTTTGCAAAATGTTCTCGTGATCATCAAAGGAAGAAAATTGAAAGTGCAGAAATTGGACGGCGTTTAAAATAGAGAGAATATCTTATCTTGAATTCATTATTGCCGTCATAATAATAACTTCTTGCTAATTCCCAAAATGCATTTGTGCATATTGAATGCGCCTATGAAATAGGAATGTAATACTAAAATGCTATTTGCACCGGCCTGATTAACGTCTCATAATTGGATCTTATGTAGGCCTACAGTATTTAAGTTACAGAAAAAAGTTTGATACAAAATAAACAATATCCCCATTTCCAACAAGAATATATCTTATTCAAATGACGACTCGTGCTAGCTTTTTAACATGAACGCAACACTTTCCAATTGTCCAACTCCTTTCCTCTTTAAAGATGATCAACTAGCCACCGCCTAAATCTGTCTTCTCATTGTAAACACAAAAATTGCTAATGACCAGATACTTCCGTCAAATGCATAGTCCGTTCTATTTATTTTCCTGTCGGGAAAACTGCAAGCCGGTGATCGAATTTTAACTTTTTTGATGAATGACATTTCCTGCATCTTACGTAAATAATATCGCGGTTTCCAGACGCCTCAGCACGTGTCACGAATGTATTATTAGTACAGACACAGTCTTTCTCCTTGAGCCCTACATAGCAATGACCTTAACTTGTCAATGGTAATCTCCCAAGTCCACCCATTTTTTATCATTCCCTCCCCTTCCGTATTCATATACCCTTCCACAGCCGATTATTTAAAATGTATTTTTTCTCTCATTCTACATTTTTCTTCTTCTTGCGCCTTTCGCTTCTTACTTTCGTCAATTTATTCTCCTTCTTTTTCTTCCTCCTCCTCCTCCTCCTTCTCTTCTTCTTCATCGTTTTCCTTCTCCTCCTATAGCTCCTCTTCCTTTTCCCTCCTCTTCTTCGTTCATTTTTATTTCATCACCTTCAACTGAATACCCTCCCATCCCAACCCCACCCCCACCCCACTTGCCCCCCCCCCCCCCCACCCTCTTTTGCTTCCATGAGAACCAAGTAGTTGTATAAAGTACACACACCTCGCCCACTTCCATTCATCCTAAATTACGAATCATACGAGAAAATAGTACGTACCTCAAAACAAACAGAATTAAATTTGACAGTAATTTGCCCTGACAGGTACAATGAAAAGGAGGATACGGAGATACCTAATGTTCCTAGCTCAAATTTCCTTAAATTTACCCAGACGAAAACAGCCCAGGAACGAAATTGGATTACTAGTCGATAATCTCGAAGAGAATCACATTTCAATGTTCATAATTCTGGACGAATATACTCCCCTATTAGGCGTTGAAATTGTTGGTATGCTGGGAAAATGTGGGGGCATGCACTGGGTCGAAACTACCAGATAAATCTTGTCTAAGAGTGATGTTCACCCAATGCAGTAATGTCCGCATATAGAGATGGATGCAAGGGGTCTAATTATATGGGACCCCTTCCTTTTGAGTTCTGTGAGTAAATCACGGATAACGTCCGGAAAGCCCGCCCCCCCCCCCCCACTCAGTGTTATTTAGGGTACGCATATGCTCGTACCCTCTTTTTGAAAGCACCCCCTATCTGAGGACTGCAAACATTTCCGAACCCCCCTTTCGCGGGCTTTTCGCGGGCTTTTCCTGCCTTGGAGACCCCCCTAAATCAGGAAAAATGCTCAATTTACCCCCCTAAATTCGGAATAATTTCTCAGGAGTCCAAAGAGATGAGAGAGAAAAAGAAAAACACCCCCTTTTTTAAGAAATCTCCGGGTGAAAAGTCAAATACACCCCTTTTTTTACAATTCTCGGGCCGGACTTGGTCGCACGAAAAGTACCCCTTTACCGGACATTTTGGCAATACGCATGCGGTCATTCCGACCTCTGAGTGGGGGGGCCGGGCCGGAAAGTCGTACTTTGCTCCCTCTCCGCCAATAAAGCCTAGAAGTGTCCCATGGATTCGGGATAATATACACCCCCCCCCCTTCTAATAAACGTGGACAGGCACCTGTTTATAGGAAAATATTTGAAGGAAACAAAAGGATATTCAAATCCTATTGGAGTGAAACTGCAACAATGTTTCAATGTTAAACATTGTTCAAATTGTTCAATATTAAAACATAGTTGTATTTTCACTCCAATGTCAGCGTAAGACCGAGATACACATATAATCCTCCATTGAGTGTATACCAAGTATGGTAAAATCTTGCTAAACAATAGGAGTAGAAAAAAACGTTACGAAAGTTATACAGTAGGCTTGCGGATGCACCATGTGAGAGAGAGGGAGGATGGTAATCTTTCTTGAGGGTGTGTAGTCCTGAAAGGACTGTTGGTGTAGTCTTGGAAAAGACTGTTGGTTGTCTTTCTTAGCTTATAGTTCTAAGGAGAAATATAGCGCGAAGAAGAGAAGTGTCTCGAGAAGAACAGGTTGACTATCCGTCGTCATGAGTTAAAGTTATCATCTATTCAGGGAGCGTTGGCCTTTCCAATATTGGAGAGGGGGCGTGAGGGTGACGTTTGTGACATCATCATGCCAATCAGTCATCAGTCAGCTACATGTAGATGAACAAAAGACATTGGTATATCCTTTCCCATCAACTGACCACCTGTTCACATCATTTGCATTGCATGTTTTTATACAATGCCCACTCACAAAATTCAGTTACATTTTTAAGCAGTTGCTATGTCAGAAATCCCCAAGCAACACCATAAATGGGCTATCATATAAAAACATGCAATGCTAATGCAATAAGGTACTCAGTGGGTGAGGACACACCACTGTCTTTTGTTCATGTTTATCTAGCTGACTGATGAATGACTGGCATGATGATGTCACAAAATTCATTTGATTTTGGAGGGGATTTTTAGGGATTGAGCTTTAATAGCAGGTAGAACAAAAATAATAGAAAACATAATATCAAATATATGACATGAAGGAACATCAACAATTCAAAAGATATGTGATGTATACATTGTCACAGATCAAAAAAAGTCAATATGAATTTTTAATTTAGTCACCCTTTAAAGTTCCGGCACAAGAAAGCTAGTACAGAAGAGGACGTTCCGTTGGCCATGTTCATGATGTTGTCGTATATCCCCCTCCCCCCCCCCCCCCCCCCGTTGCTGCCCTATCCACCACATACCCACACAGAAGCATATGCACCCGTCAAGGTGTGAATAATCCAATTTACCCCATGATAATGTTATGGTATGCAGGTATGATGTGATATCACAGTTTGAGATTTTAGCTTCAATCATGACATTCACAACATGACCGCTAAACCGAAATATAACACCAGGGATCACTTAAACTTGAGCTGGGCAATGGCAGATGTATAGGTACTGATTTACTGAAGAGGAATTGCGAGAACTAGAGATATAAAAAAAAAAAAAAACAGATGTCAAGAATTGTGATTCATATAGTATTAACTTTCGAAATTATATTCATATCAGTAACATGGATATAACGGAGCACAAAATTTGATTAAAAGTATAGAGATTATATGCTATCACGAGTGCCCTAAAACATTTTACTTATGAGCGGGGGGGGGGGGCGGTTGGGACAAGATACCTGCCAACTAATGGTAATATTTTCCGACAAGCATCAAAATAATCTCCTACCCTTTTCGTTAGTTGACAGTGATTGACAAGTGGTGGCAAAATTTACAGATAGAATTTTAAATGGGGCGGTGACGCACCAATCCTATTCATTTTAAGACACACATTTAGTTTTTCATTTTCATTTCATTTGTTTTTCATATTTTTCATATATATGTTACATATACATTTCAAAATAAAGTGCAAGTTTGTGATTTGCGATGAAACAACAATCAATGATACAAAATAAATAACATAAAGGTAAGTGGTCAATATAGGGTACCAGTTTTAACTGAGAGAAATATGATGGGACCTATATAAAAGCAAGCTTGTAAAGCTGTACGCCTCATTCATCGAAAAGTTAATCCTCAATCATAAAGCTTCAACTCGTATACAAATGCAAACTGTGTTGATAATGGTTATTGGCGCTTTTTATCAAATCTTCATGTGTTTTTCACCTCTCCTCTCTCTCTCTCTCTCTCTTATTTCTCTCTCTCTCTCTCTCTCTCTCTCTCTTCGAACTTTTCGCATTGCTGATAATGTTAATAGAGTGGCATGACAGATCAAACGGATCAAATCACTCATAGTGGCTAACTGAATGTTAACAAAAAAACATAAGCATGTTTCCGTTTGTTTACCCAGTCCCACCTATGTGTTTTTATTGCGCTTCTGACATCAATGGCAAGACAGTCGGCTGGCAGATGTATTTTTGTTTAATATCGTTTTATTGTTATTGCCCGCAACATTGAGTGCATGCTATGTGAATATATCAGCTACTTCTTCTTCGTATTTTTTTGTCGGTGGGGTGGGGGCGGCACCTGGCACAACGTTCGTGTATCTGCGTTTATTTGTTTACCACCCCTCTGGGTATGAAAGAACAGTGGCGTAGCGACTAGCATGAGCATAGGGGCGGTTCTATCAAAATGCGAGGGTCCCAATTAGAAGGGGACTTTAATTGGAAGGGGTTGAAGTGTGGTCTCGTTTTTATTGTCGTTTTCATCTCCTTTCTTTCTTTCTTTCTTTCCTCTCTCTCTCTCTCTCTCTCTCTCTCTCTCTCTTTCTATCTCTCCCTGTGCCCCCGACATATTCTACTCTCAGTGTCATCATCTTTCTTCGTTGCTGTTTTACGAATATAGTAGGGCATGTTCCCCTATAACATCCCCATCTCTACGCCTCTGTAAATGTTGTTGAATAACATACATCTTTTTACATGTTCTTCTATCCGTCTATCATTTCCACTCGTTAAGTGTTATATCTGTCATGAAGACCACTTCTTATTTCTACACGTTCTTAACCAAGAATCCCAGCTGCCGAAACACATTTCAATTTACGTGCATGGTGAATACCTGTCATTGTTATCATTTAGGGCAACTTCAAATTCAGGCTACAAACGATGTGCAATCACATTTGAAAATAACACATAAGTTGTGCCAGAATTCTGTCTTTTAGAGAGTTGCCAATACCGTCGTGCAATTTGAAGTTTGTCGATTATTTCGAAATATGATTGGCTGAAATTAGGAGATTATTGGGTAATTTACAGTTATTTGTCACACGTGGAAACTTGCAACATCATACGTGTAGTCGAAATAATGACATTAATTCTCTTCAATCAACAGAGACAAACAATCATCACGATTCCTAGAAAAACTAGTTGGTGAATCGACACTGTTTTCATAATGTTGGGCCACTTTTGCCGAGAAGTTTTGCAAAGATTTTGGTTTAAACCAGGCACCCCCACCCAACAAAAAAGTTCCCTACAGGAAAATCCCAAGATTCAGGCCTTCATATTTGCTGACAACAATCAAAATAAATAAATACAACAAACTATTCAAATTTGCCCATAACTGCATAACCTGAGATTGAGAGTGATGAAAGTGGTAAACCATGAGTTGCGTAGCGTCTCTCTAGCAAGTGAGGGTGGCACTGGCATTGTGGGGACACCACTATTAAGCGTGGGTGATGCAAAAAAACAGAAAGGGTTCCTTTGATCTCCTTTTCACTTTCCTTCCGATCCACATCTGCCCTTTCTCTCTTCCCTTTCTGTTAATTTTTTTCATATTTAGGGATATATATTTTTTTCTCTTTCGCCTAACGATATGAGGAGGAAGGGGTGGGGGGGGGGCACATACCCTGTTACCCATAACCTACGCCACTGATGGTTGATGTCACATACCAGACAATTTAATATCTATCGGCTTCGCGACGTTTTGCCCAATGAATGTTTACAGCCTGCCACACCCTTGAGATCATAATGCCAAGCACAATTTATGACAGTCGCTGTCATTTTTACTCATTCAATTTGAACAAAATGCAATGTGACGCCGGAGAAATACCAGTCGTAAATAGGTTGAGAGAATCATGATGGAGGTTTAAATTTTCGCTCGATATCGTTTTAAATTAGGCAAGGTAATATTTATTCTTTTATTTATTAGTTTCGAATCTTTTGTCAGGGTAGCCCATTTACCAATAGGTAGTGGCCTTCCATGAGGGCCTGAATAATTAGGAACATAATTATGTACATCAAAAAGCATAACGTCTATACAGAACAGTTCAAATAAAATTCCACAGTACGTTTAGAAAGATAAAACACAGCAATAATAGACGTGGCGCAGACGAATACTTGTTTGCAAAATAATCATATATCAGTAACCTAGTTCAAATGTAATGCCAATAGGAAAATATTGATTAAGAATTTTAGAGGGTGTAATGCTCAATAAGGTGAATTTAGTTATGACGTTTTTCTTCTTCCCGATTTTCGTTCATCTATAAATCCACTCTTATTCTTCATCCACCTACTGGCAATTCTAAATTCTCCACATACACAACATGGTTGATCTGATCGAAAGTAAACTTCGAGTATCCAGGCTTTCGAATCAGTAGGGAGCTATGAGTCAAGCTATGACAGACATATAATGTCTTGACACCGCAACTGATGAGGGTGACAAAATGAACCCCTAGGGGTTTTGGAATCATTGGTCATGTTGGTAGAAGAATATAATAGTTCTATATTATGATGTTCCTGTGAAGATCATCAAATTTTCTTCTTTTCATTGTTCTCACCGGCGTCGATTCATTCGGGAGGGGGCACACATTTTATAGGAAACGCATCGCCACACGAATTATATGTTTGTTATCATGCTACGAGGAGGGGGTCACCCTATCCTACACTCCTTCCCCTCCCCTTTTAAAAGAGAAGAATCGATAGATTCAGTGGTAAATAAACAAATCTGAAGCAGTTTTGTTTTAATATAACAGATACAAAAAAGTTCTCTCGATTTTTTAGTCTCATGAAAATAAAATGACTCGACCAATACTAATCAGAATACAATGCGACTAAAATTACTGACATAAGTTGTAAGCGAAAAATGTATAGGCTTTAGTGATCATGGTGATTATCTGAGGAGAGGGGAGGGGGGGGGGGCATTTCTCAAAAAGGGCTACGTCCATTACGACAACCTTATATATGGGGACCTACATGTCACTCCAAAACTAGAAGCACAGTGCTGGTATCTCTTTGGTTAGGTCAGTCCTACAACAAATTACTAAGACAATAGAAAATGACTGGGCAAAAAACATGGGAACGACTGGCAGTCTTAAAACAGAATTTGAATAGATCTACGGGAGAAACTTAATATCACCGTGTTATCGGTTTAGCATTTAAAGTCATCTTGAATGTCATCACTTATTTATTATCTTACCTTAAAAATTATGACCACTTCCTTTAATTTGAATTGCAACGATATAATCCATAGAGCTGAATAGGAAAATTGTGGTACAATAAAGATTTTATTTCGGCAATGAAGAAATCTGCTATAGTGTGTTTGCTCTATTTTGTTGCCATGAAGTAACGCGCATTGCAATGGCATTGCGCGTATTGTTACGTAACAATCGAAGACGCCCCAACAAACGCAGTCCTTTTAAACCTGAACGTCAAGTGGCATGCTCAGCTTTACAGAAAGGAAAAGAAAGATCCTTGAATGTTATGATAATGACAGACCAAAAGTGCTTCTGTGTTTATACCTATCTATTCTAGTTATTTAGATGATGCCCCCCCCCCCCCACCTTCTACTCTAATTGGAGGTGCAGGACCAAATTTGCCGACAAGACAGCTGAATATTTAACCAATGAGCTATTAATAAAAAATAAAAAAATAAAATAAACGAACCAAGACCATCAACATTTTTTGTTTGTTTCTAATTAGTGTTTATACTCGAAAGAGAAACTTATAAAAACACAGATGTATAGATTAGGTAGCACATGAATACATATATATCTTAGAAAAAGACCATCACCATTTATCACTATTTATGATTTGCCTATAATGCATACAAGAGTGCCACACGACAACCCCCCCCCCCCCCTTCCGTACTCTCTCTCTCTCTCTAAATATTATTATATATAGATATATATATCTTTCTCTCTCTTTCTCTCTCTCCATGGCGAAGCTCCTTCCTGCATGTCAACCTTGCACTCATTTCCAATCCATCTCACTACTGAACCCTCCAAACATTCATCATTCCTTCCAGCTATTAATGTCAATAATTGAACTTTCGTCTGACCTCTTCACCTTTCAACTCAACATCTGGGTCATTTTACATTGGAATATAGACCAGACTTTCTCTCTCAATCTCGACATGGTGTTGTCAATTCTTATTGGAGTCACCA
Organism: Strongylocentrotus droebachiensis; assembly: GCA_035222895.1. Taxonomy (NCBI): domain Eukaryota; kingdom Metazoa; phylum Echinodermata; class Echinoidea; order Camarodonta; family Strongylocentrotidae; genus Strongylocentrotus; species Strongylocentrotus droebachiensis. The sequence continues at coordinate 13,737 of JAVYIG010009952.1, forward strand.
CTGGGGAAATGGTTTACTTAAACTGCGTGAAAACGTCACTTCTATATCCTCCCGCCAATCAGCATAGCAGAACCATGATCATTATTGGAGCCAAGTTTAATGGTCTGTTTTTTACCTGACTGCTAGGAAACTATTATGTATGCTTGTAAGTAAGAAACCAGGGAACCGACATCTTTAATCCCTATCCAAAGGAATTGGTAATGAGGATTGATGCATTACCAACGGGCAATAGATCATCAACGTTGATAGTTTCGAACCCGAAACCTCCCGGGTAGGAGACCACTGCTTCACATTCCTATATATTATAACACAGAGCCCACAGAATGATCCTTTTAAAGTGGAGAGAGAGACATGAGAAATGCCATTAGTCTTATTCGGAACATCTACGCATTTGAAATACAAAAGTATCTGACTCCTAGTCCTACAGTAAGTTAATTGATTTGTATCTACGCATTATGCAATGCAAGACATTGTCATTGTTCCTCAAAGAAAAGTAAGGAAAGAGAGAGAAATAAAATAAAATAAAAGACAAGAAAAATAACATGATCTTAAAAACGTCCCCGTTGTCAAATGATTGTTTTTTTCACAGCACACAGCAAGACCGAGTTCTACTGAAAACCAAAATATGTGTCAATGGTATGAAATCGAAACAACAATTCTAGCCGTGAAGTCTATACCGCCAAACAATGCAAAGTATATACTTTTTTACTCTATAGGTCTATCATGTTTATTCTAAGTAGGATACTTGCACAGACAGGAAAGAAATAATAGTTCCTGTACTGTCCACTTTTTTCCAGATAATCAGTCTGTAAATCGTTACGGGGAGAGTGGAATCAACGTTGACTTGCCGACCCCACCATTAAGTGCTTCGTTATGAGTATGATTACGCGAAACGTGATTTTTGAGTGTTTTTGCGACAAATGCCCATCGGAAACTGGATAATGCTTTTCAGATGTAGGACCTAACAGCGTTCTGGAAGTAGCACGTCTGGACAATATCAGTCAGATGGAAAATATCTTCAGTATGGTGGTTCTTTGATGTGACGGGTCGAGCGAAGATATAAAAAAGTGTAATGACCACGAGTGATCTATTGCCACAGGCAGTGGCGAAGCTACAGGGGTCAAGGGGCACTTACCCCCCCCCCTCCCCGCCCCGTAAAATCGCGTTTAAATGATGAAAGATACGATATAGAATATGAAAGAAAGAAAGAGTGTGAGGAAAAAAAGATGAGATAAGAAGATCCCCACCCACCGTTCCCTAAAATCATGTCCTTGTTAAATCGTCTAAGACCGGTATCACAAAATTATGCCAGAGTGCCCCTCAAAAGAAGGAAGCACGTAGCTACGCCTCTATCCATTGTCCAAGGTACGTCGTCGACTTAAAGGTCTTTCTGAAGCCTTTCATGAACTTTAACTATAATTTTGGGCCTACAGACAAACTTCTATCATGTTGTCATTGCTTACTGAAATGTTGTTTGTAGATGTAAAAATTAAGATGGGCCAATTCAATACGAAAAAGATGTATAACAAAAACAGGTAACATGGACAGAGAGTATCAAAATAGGAAGAGAGAGTCCAACATAACAAAATTAAAATTATTTCGAATGAACAGGAAAGGCATCGAGGTTAAAGACGTAACGTAAAAAGCATCTATGCCTAATCTCTTCATATTATTTTGTTTTTGTCATTTATTCTATGATCAATCTTCACAAAACCTAGTTTCTGTTTTCTAAATCCCTCGTTTCCTTTCTTTCTTTCTAGGCTTTCGCTTGTTTCTACTTTTTATCCCTATACCCCATCCCTTTAATCTATGTAGATCGCATTAACTTTAGAAAGCATGAATCATTTGATTTATATACGACTAATCCTTAAATTTAATTTTACCAAACGGTAATGGATTTAGCGACGGTTAAAATGATAGACTTTGATTTAAACAACAAACATTTTCGAGGTTGAAATTCCATTATTGCACTATTACTTATTTTCAAACTGTCTCTCTTGTTTTGCTTGCTCAAGGCAAAGGCCAAATATTTCCATAGCCAAGGTCTATAATGAATGATAACAATAAATACATCATATTGTTCAATCCTGACCGGTGTTTACTGTGTATGCATATATTTCGTCTCAAAATGCTTTATGCTTGTTATACTTGATCATAAACTAAAACATTGATCAATAATATTCTGTGGAGAAATAAAAACATCGCACCGATTGCCTTTCTTTTTTTGCTACTTCGACGCCACCGTAATTTTAAACAACCGCCACAAACAAAACAAAGATAAAGTGGATTTTCTTTTCATTCTCTAGATCTGTAGTGATTAACTTTGAACTTTATGTAAGGTAAGTTGCTATTATTATCGTGCCTCGTGTTACTTATATCGTTAATTCCATTACATTACTTCAATGTTGAATGAGAAAATGCAAATGAGAAAGTGTAATTTATACGTATCAGGTGCGAAGTGTGTGAAGATGACGACATTTATGTATACCACCAATTGACTCCCGCACTCGGGTCGAGTCGCAAAGTTGCAGTTGTTGATGCATAGCTACATTTGTCGAAACCTCTCTTTTTCTTAAAATAAAGTAAAAATTTCGATATTGGACTACTACAAATATCAAATCGGAACCCCAGAAATTTGTATCAGAGTAATAGTTAAAGAATCCACGAAACAGGTAAACTAGCAAATGAAATGTGAGCAATTTAAAATTTGATTCCATTCATTCAAATTCAGCATTGCTGTTGATCGACCGCCATTGATCATGTTGATCGCCTTGCCTTGGACTTGGTAATGGTATCTTATTTTGAAGTAGTGCAGCTGAGACTGGTTGCCTGCTCTTATTCTTAAACAGCTAAGATTTAAAACAATTCTGCAAATAAAGTAAAGTAGACTAGACTCTAGGTCTAGATCTAGATCTAATCAAGAAATACAAAATTAAAAAATCCAAGGAATGTTCTTGCGTACTGGTAGATATAGATCTAGGTCCCTTTTTCTTCTGTCAGATTCTGAATCATCATAAATCATCAGCATCATATTATTTGGCTTCATTCATATTCTGAAAAATTGATAATGCATATTATTTATAAATGCTGGTGGGACATAGTAGGGGCGCTGGACCGAGAATAAGGCCAGCGCGCGGATTGGGAACCCGAAACCTGCAGCGCGACAGAGAAATAAAACGTTCTCAAAAATGCTAAAGATCCTTATTTTGTAAGGACGCGATTTGTCCACGTTTACGAGGAGATTCTCGTTCATGCGGAAGATCCTCATTCTCGGACTAGTACCAGCGCCCCTACTGATAACGGAAGTAAAAAGTGTCATGACATGGTTTGGGTGCAGCACATCAAGATATTTCTTAATCCCAAACTCATGAAAAAATGTGAGGATATCTCAAGTAGGCATTCAGTGTTGTAAGAGGAAAGACAAATACATGTTCACTTCTGTGCATAAGTCAATTTCTATTGTTTCTTTTAAATGTTTATATATTTACTCTCCTCCTTTTTTTCTACATATCTCATAGGTTTGCCTAGTTGTCTCTCCAAACAAGCTGGTTATGATATCAATGTCAGCTGTATATATGAGAGTAACAAGTCACATGTTTGACAATTTGACCATAACTTACTAACTTGATTACTCTACCACCATGGATGTTGATCAACCAGATGAAGAAATCCAGTCAAACAGACGGGACGAAGGTCTTTATGATTTCTCCTATGGTAAGCATGACATACAATGTACATAAGGGCTCTTACTTAGATTTTTTTGGGGGAGGGGCAGGTGAGCTTCCATGACAATTCTCTAGACTGGCAGTTTAACTCTCTGTAGTCGTTAACAATTGCCTGGTAGGATTGTAGAAATCTAGGTTGGACTTGGCATGTGTGCAACTGTTAATTTGAGCCCTGGCTAAACCGGGGAGAAAGTTTATTTTATACCTACATGTAGCTTATGAGGTTTCCAGCACTCAATCCTTCACGGCTAACTGACACTAACAAAACAAATATTAAAAGGGATGTTTTTGGAAAGTTCCAGAAAACCTGTAGAAAACTTTCAATAGCTCTCGAAAAATATTTTGAATACATTGCTGTGAACTGGAAATGTCACTTTTAAATCAATCCAAAAATAGACCTCCTGTAAAAATGGTGGCAAAAACATCAAATTCTGTGCTCTCATACATCAATAATTTGATCATAATGTCACCAATATTTCTTGTCAACGTCTTTCTTCATCTCTTTTACCTCAGATGATGATGGGGGTAACATCAAGTCTCCTGATGGTGCAATTGATGATGAATCCAACATGTCCGCCCTTGACCTTTACACTGACATGGTCGTTAGAGACAGTGAGGAGGCTGCCCTCTCTATGGCCAAGGTAAACCCCACAACGAACATTGTAGTTTGTGTGTGTGTAATTGGGTTTTTACAGACGTGTATCAATCAGATATGATTTTTTACGTCTGGGAACCGACCTTCAACGTCACCATAAAAAAAGATGTGACTCAGTTTTGAACTGGGGTCGCCTGAGTCAGTTTGTAAGCGAAGACAGAGAGCTGACCAAGTAAACGTGCCGCTAGACCAACTCGCATCACATCTTGATGGTGAATGGCACTTTTATGCCTGTCATGACTCTTGTGATTTGACTGAGGAGTGTAGCAATAACTCCTGTTTCTTTTTGTAGTGGTCTCCATGCTTTTAGCCAGGAGGGTGTCTGTTGTTAAAGATGCGTCACCCTTTAATTCTTTTCAGGCTACATTCATCATCATCATCATCATTTTGATAAAGGCAGCATTTTCTCTCTTACAAGGGGTTACTGACTTTCACGCTGTGATGACACTCCCTCCCTCCACTTCTTCTTGTCTCAAGCTTCCTTTTTGTTTAGACCAAACCTACTTTTTCATCACATCTTACCATGAAATCTTTGGTCTTCCTCTCCTATGCCATCCTCTTCCAAATCCCATTATTCAATGGATTACTTTTTTGAATGTCATTTTGGACACCTTCATTTCCAATTTTGACACTAAATGTTGTAATGTTAACTAGAAGCCGGGGAATCGTTTCATGAAACTGTCATAAGTACAAGTTCACTGACATCCCATGGAAATGCATGTATTGTATTAAACACACCTTTCAAACTGGATGTCGGTGAACTTCTGCTTACAAAAGTTGAATCAAACGCTGCCCTGCTTTTTATCATTCGTAGCTGTCATTGAAATTGATTTGTGCAGTGCTTTGACATGCCCCACAGGCAATTGCTCAAAGGTTTATTTATAAAAGGTATAGGGTTCTTTTGAAGTTTTAGGTTTGGCTAAGAGTTAGGGTTAGCTTTTGTCCAAGTCTGGAATATTTGTAGTGTGCATTTGTTAAAAGCAGTGTTATTGTGAAGTAGGTAAACTACCATGTAGAAGACAGAAATAGATGTGTTTTCTACCCCTATAAATTTTGTGTACATCCTTATAATGTTGTTGTTAATCATGATATGTTTTGCTTCTTTTTTCCAGCTCAAGGAAGAAAAATCGTCTTTCAAAACTCAGCTTGATGCTGCATTAATTGAAGTCAGCAAGTTGACCACAGTGGTGAGTTATTTTGTTTTAAGAGTATAAAATACTGCCTTCAGTCAACTTATTAGACTATTCAAGGTCTCTGTGAAAATTAAAAAGAGAAGGAAAAAAAAATCAAACAGTGAGATGTGCATATTTACAGTGGGAAGGTAGGATCGTTATGAATGGAAATCCATCCTTTATAGCAAACTATTCTAGAGGAAAGTGGAAAAATCAGAGAAGTAGACTGGTGAAAGTTTGAATGAAGTTGGACAAAAAGTGGAAAGTTACGAATTTTTAAAAGTCATAATCACTAGGTGTATGGGCTCTTCAAATTGGCTGAATCGGTAGTGTCTTTGTGATGTACTTTCCCATTTGTTACAACACACAAAATTACAAATTTTTCAAAAATGTATGATGACTCAGGAGGGTCATTTCTCTCTAGAAGACCTATAATAATATGCTATCGATAATACATTTGAGAAGTACCCAAAGGGAGAAAGTGCTTGGGGATGATAACATAAATTGATGATATTTTTGTTCTGTACTCTACGCTTTGTCTACTTTACTCTATTTACTTACTTACTTTTTGTTAAAACCAACTTAGACCTAGCTGCAAGCCTAACATCTGGTGGACATTTCATATGGTTTGTATAATATTTCTTTGTACAGAACGATACCTTGACCAAAGAGAACCGAGTACTCAAGAGCAACATCTCTGTTCTGCTAAAGACAGCCAAGATGGAGATACAGCGCAAGGAGAGAGAACTCAATGAATTACGTGAAATGTAAGTACTACTAAGGGCCTGTTCACATATTGCGACTATTTTGTTTGGTCCATTTTTTCTTTTTCCCTCTACGAAATGTCGAAGTTGGGGGTGCGGCCTTATTGCCGGCAAGTAGGTACAAAAAAGAAAAATGCAGCTGTTTACAGCGGCATATGTAAACATGCTTTAGTTGTAAGATTTTGTAAGATAATTAGAAGTTCATTCTGATTCATGTCACATAAGGATAAAAATGAATTGTAGTATGAATAGAGAAACAATAAATTAGTGCTTGTGAGTGTGAGGTCATTTTTATGTTACAAGTCCTTTAACTTATAAATACTTATCTGACCTTATCTTGTCTCCTTTAAACTAAACATGTTTGTAGTCTCTGATTTGTTTACTCATCAGTCTTTATCTTTTGGTGTTTATATTCTAGGCAACTTGATGGAAGAAGACCATCAGCGAATTCTTTCTCTTCAAGGTCACGCAAGACAAGGAGGGGTCCCAAACAGCGGCAGCAGCCTGGCCCCCTGCGGCAGAATGGAGCTCAGCATCCCAAAGGTCCAAACGCTGGGCCTCCCCCCAGGGCTATGAACAGAACAGGAGACAGTGACAGTGATAAGGAACAAAAACGAGATGTACGAGAGACTATGTTTGTGCGGAGGCAAAGAGCAAAGAATCAACAGCAGTCTGCAACCTCAACGTCACAATCATCCAAAGTGCCACATCTGTCCTCAGATAAACTTGAATCAGGTGGTGCAAAGAGGTCTATCGGGGACACTTTGCTGCACCTGTCTCGGCAGTCATCGCATCAGATTGAAACGTTGAGTTTTGAGACCAAAGAGAAGGACAAGGTTGGACCATCGATGAAGGGTTCAGTTGAAAGTCCACTTCAAAGGACTATGGAGCCAAACACTGAGGATGCAACGAGACGCAGTGACCAAAAAGATTTAGGGGTTCAAAAGCCAGAGGTTATAATTTCTGCTGCGCCAAGATCTGAAGCACAGAGAGAAAAGACTAATGAGAGATATTCACATCATCTGAAAGACAGATCAAGAAGTAGATCAATTGAAAGAGCCACTAGGAGTAGATCTGGAGAGAGGTCCTCTACAAAATTATCTGATGACAGATCTAAACAGGACCAAAGGAAAGTACAGCCAAGGAGTGGTTCACGTGAAAGGTCATCCACAAGTAAGTCGGACCATGACAAAAGGTTGTCTCCAAGTAGATCTTCTAGGAGCAGATCAAATGACAAGAGGTCTTCCAGGAGTAAATCTTGTGACAAAAAGTTGTCTCCTAGTAGATCGTCTAGTAGTATATCCCATGAGAGGAGATCATCTAGAAGTAAATCCCGCGATAGGGACAGATCTAAACAGGACCAAAGAAAAGTACAGCCAAGGAGTGGTTCACGTGAAAGGTCATCCACGAGTAAGTCCGATGACAAAAGGTTGTCTCCAAGTAGATCTTCTAGTAGTATATCCCATGAGAGGAGATCATCTAGAAGTAAATCCCGCGATAGGGCACCGCATAGCAAGTCTCGTAACAAACCCAATGATCTTAAACAAAGGAAGGAGGAAGTTTCTCAAAGGCAATCATCATCTACTTCTAAGAGTTCAAGGTCAGCAAGGGACGCAAGAGATAAGCAAGCTGAATCTCTAGCCTTCAGCAAATCAAGAACTCCCAGAGAAAATGTTTCAAAGGACAGACGAAGAGATAGAGACAGAAGGGATAGTAGACGATCTAGTACACCGATACGAGATTCCACAAGAAAGGACTTGCAAAGGTCTAAGGAAAATGGGAAAACATCGAGCAGTGTTAAAATGCCTTCAAGCAGGGAAAGGGGCCAGAGTAGGGCCAGAGACAGGATGTCTAGCATCGCAAAGGAGTCTGTTGCTAAAGCTAAGGCTATGCTAAACAAACGTACAAGTGGTTCTTCCTCTCCCAAGAAATCTCAAAGATATGACAGGAGAAGGTCATCAAAGGATTTGTGTTTGGATGGCTTGACAGAATGGACAAAAACGGAATCGAGCCGTAAAGAAACTCATCCGGGAGAGGTTAGAAAGAAGGAGAGAGGACATGAAGGCAGTGAACGAAAACGAAAGCACAGATTATCATCTTCATTTCAGAAAGAATCCCTACGTCTTGCCAAAAAGTGGAAGGCTGGTTCCAACAGCGATGATCCTGGAAAAGCGGACATTGCCGATGAGAATCGCCTTGATGCAGGTGGTACCAACCCTTGTACTTATGAAGAAGGCCACACTGTCCTTGCCTGTGGAATCAGAGACTCTATTGAATGTACGTCTAGTAAGGTAACGGTACTGCACACAAGCGTTAGCGATGCCTATGATACCACACAGAGTGATACATCCTTTCTGCATGCATCAATGTTGCAGGCCGATAGTGGTGTCCTGAAGCAATTAACAGATTATGCAGGATCGGGTCTGAACAAAGAGATCATAGAAGAACGTGAGCTATCGGAAGGAGAAATCGTCAGTGATGATGAAGAGGCAAGTAGAACCAAGAAATCCAAACAGAAGTCGTCAGAAAAGAAAAAGAAGCGATTATCCAAGCACAGACATAGTCACTCTAAAAGTACGGAGAGCACAACGCATTTCCTCAAACCACCAAGAAGAGGCAAGAAGCACAAGAGGAGAAGAAGTTCTGATCAAGAGGCTCTAGAAAGAAAGAAAAGACTGAAAGAAAATACGAAAAGTGATGATTCAATACAATCACAGACAGAAGAAAATGCGTCATCTCAAAAGAGCAAGGCATGTGAAGATGGCCTTGTTGAGGAGCTTGTCAGCAAAAACGCATTCCCACCTATAACTGGTCTGGATGATTCAGAGATTGCACCAGGACGTCCAGATGATGATGTGAATAAGGAAAAGGTTGTATCAGAGTTCACTAAAACACTGGTAGATAATCGTCCTACACCCATTAGTGAATCTGAATCAGTAGGTATAATGCATGTGTCTGAATCAACCTTGGGAGCCTGTGGAGAAATTGAAGAAGTGCCAAAGACTGAGACATCAAGTTCTCCTGTAGAAGAAGGGGAACATGAAAAGGATGAAAGTGGAGGTAAAAGAATCCTCAAATTTGAAGATGCTGTCGAAAGTGAAACTGTCGGTGCAAACCTGAGTACTGAGGCTTTATCCGAGCAAGTTATTTCTACACCTATCAAGGAATCAGTCTGTGCAGGTGAGATGCAGGCCGGGCAAGGAGCAACAGAAGCTGATGCCAACGTGAGTAGAGGAATTCTGTTTGAGGATCTCTGCCTATCTTCATCTATGGATGATACATCATACCTATCCTGTGTTAACACCACCTCAGAAAACCAAAGGCATAGTTTTATGAACTCCATCAAAAAAGTTGATGATCTGATCAAAGAGATCAATGATCCATTGGTGAATATATCAGCTCTTGACATGGATGAAAGCCAAAAGCCGACAGAAGGGCATGACAAACTTGAAACAGAGATCAGTGAAAGTCTTGGAACATCTGCCTTAGATCTGCATCACATACCACCAAAAACAATTACAAGTGAACCTGTGCCTGATCCAAGCAAAAATGGGGAAGGATTTTCTGAATTACAAGTGAAAAATGCAACACCTGATCAGATGGTGACAAATGGAACTCTCCTGGAAAGGACACAAAAGGTGCAAGATGTGAGTACTAGTCTAAGTGATACATCAGCGGAGTTGAACACCAGTAAATCATCTGAACCTGCTCATGATGACGCAGTACAGTCCTGTGAAAAGGACGTCCTTGTAGTAAATGATGATAAATCTGAGAGTGATGATCATGTTGCCGATGAAGATAATGATGCAGTGTCCCTGCTTGCAGCAAGTGGTTATCTAGACAGCTTTATGCATGAAAATGCCCCCAAGGTGAAGAGACACGTTGATCTGTCCTTTGATGAAAGTAGAGGTGTCCTGAAGGAAACAGTTGATGAGACAGATACCTCACTGCATTTGACTTGTGAATGGAGTAATATTGAGTTCCAAGATTCCTCTACCAAGATGGGTGCTGAACCTGACCAAGGGCCTGTCACTGTAGCTGCTCCATTCTTTGATGATGGATGTGCCCAAGACATGGAATATGCTACAGATCCCATAGGTATGGAAGAGAATAATGAAACCTTTAAAGACGAAAAAGAAACAAAAATCGATATTGGCAGAACTGTTGGGAACAATATCAAGGAGAAAGAGAAAAGCAAGACTTACATGCCAAATGAAGCTTCAGAGTTAAGGCCTTCCAAAATAGACCCTCTAAACCTTGAAAACGTGGACAAAAGTGTTAGTGATGCCTTAGCCAGTGAAGAAGCTGGAGTCAATAGAGATGGACATCAGTCATGTGAGGTTGAGGTAGCTGGTGCCTCCTACAGCACTGAGAAAAGACATTCACCCTTAAGTGAGGCAAAGGAGGAAGATTTATTTCCAAACAGAGTGACGGTTGAGGAGAAAAATGTCGAAAAAGAAAACCTAAGTGACGGAACTTTAGCACACCAAAGAGAAGGCAAAGATGAAGCCCATGTTTCATGTAATCCCATTTTGATAGACGATGATGGGGATGAAAGTGAACTTGACTTTGAAGAGGATGAGGAGGAGGAAGAACAGGAGGATAGTGTCTACATTGTTGATGTTCAGCCTGCAAACTCTTGTCAAGGGAAAAGAAAGCAGGAGGATGACTCCTGTAAGGAGAGTGAAGAGGAGAGCGAGGAGTTGAACCAGTCAGAGAGTGATACCTCTGATCTAGAAAGTAAACATGACCCCTTGAAATCTTGTGTGAGTCGTGATGAACCATCTACAGTTGGAGAGATCGAAAGCCATAAGAAGACCATCTCTGGCAAAGGCCTGTTGGAAAGTAATGAAGTCGAGAGTGAGCTTGATTGGGAAAGTGAGCCTGAAGAACAAAATGAAGAAGATGATGTATCTAAGGATAGAGAGAAAGGCACTGATAGAGATTACAAGGAGAATAAAAAGCTAGATACAAAGGAAGAGGAGGAGGCCAATGGGGATCAGCAGAAGTGTGAGGAGGATTCAGAAGAAGAAGGTGAGATTCTTGAAGAAGAGGAAGGAGAAGAAGAGCATGCTCAGGATTGTGATGGAAGACACGGCAGAAAAGAACCAAGTGAGAAATCAAAAACAGATCAGAGACATAGGAGAGATCACCAAGGGCATAGTCATAGCCAGCTCCACAGATCCGTTCGTAGGGATTCCTCCAGCGGAAAGAAGGAGAGGAGTTCCGACCTCCGTAGACTTGATGTAAAGGGAAAAGGCGAGAGAGGAAGAAGTGGCTCATCAGACCAGGACCGGAGGTCACATAGGGAAGTGCAGGAAAGAGACAATCGGGAACATCCCAAGAGAGAGGACAGAGAGCGAACAGGAAAAGGGCGCATCGATGAGGAACGATCCCGAAGGATGAAAGAAGATAGGCGGGAAGCATCTGAGAGGAGAAAGGAAGAGGACAGGAAAAAAGCTTTGGAAAGGAAACGAGAGGAAGACCGTCGAAGATTGGATAGGAGAAAGGAAGATGAAAGAAGAGAAGCTAGAAGAAGATTAGAAGAAGAGCGTAGGCAACATGAAGAAAAGAAGAGAGCCCGAACAAGAGAAGAGAATAAAAAGGTCAGATCTAGGTTACATGATAGTGAAAAGAAGAGAGAGCCAACAAGAAAATCAAAGAAAGTTTCGGAAAGCAGGAAGTCCTAACCCATTGCATAAAAAGTCATCATGTATGATCGATGGGATATGAAATTATTGCCCAAGTATGAATGCTTCAGAATGCTCTCCTCTGACAATTGCCTTAACATTATTCACTTGATCATGATTTAGAATGCCCCATTTACCATGAAATACCTTTTGTTATTGGGGAGCATTTGTAAAATTACTTTTCACTTTTTGGGATCTACATTTATTTTATTTAATGGCAGAGGTCAGATTGTATTCATAAGATAGGACTAAACCTAGCCTTGAGATTTTCTTGAGAGAGTCATTTAACTTCAACGTGTAAGAACTTTGTATGGAGGCAAAAAAGGGGGAGAATAACAAGAGACACTTTTTCAACCAGAACATAGAAGTAGATGGACTGTATTTTGATTTGGTGTAGATTGTCAGTAAATCGTCATCCCTGATCCCTGAATGTTGAGAGAGAAAGCGATAAACCTTCATTGATGGAAACATAGTTAAGATAATCAATTAAATATAATAAGATGAAAAATTTTCTTCTTGAGCTGTTGAACAATGACCCTTAACTCATAGATAGCTTGATATCTACACAAATAATTTTGAAGGAATCTAACACCATTATAACCACCTATGTAATCTTGCTTTTCATCACCTACAGGACTGACCTTCAAAAGTTACATTTAACTCAGCATATTAAAGTCGTATCTGGTGGGAGCACCCAAAAAATATAGTTTGACTTATGCAAAATTTGACTTGAAAGAGTAAATAACACATATTTTGTATAGTTAGGTTGAAATAGCATCAAGTATCTGTTTAATTTGGCCTTGTATAATAATAATAATGATAAAAATGGTGCTTATGAAGCGCTTACCACCAAAGTCTATAAACGCTACAGACCAAATCAACAAACAAGTGCTTATTATCATGTAAATTTATTAGTGAAAGTTCAAAACCTCAAAGAGCATTGCTGGGATTTGCACAGTGAAAATCTCAAATCTAATAAAAGGTCCAAAGTGTCAATGTTCATTAAATGTTAAATGTCATAATTGAAACCTTTTCTGAAAGTACGGAGGCCAAATATGCATAACATGTATTAGCAAAATGACAGTAATTTTCCGTTCAAAATTTGAATTTTGCAACTGGCAGTGTTTATATACCCTATTTGTTGTGTACAAAATGGGGGCTTCACTCATAAGAGTGAAGTATTCAGTTTTTGCAAATACATGTACTTTCATTTTGCTAAGCATTAGAGATAAATTTTGAGATGAGTTCTTGAGGGCTTGCAAATTCCTGATAGGGGCATTAAAAAGAGTATTGTTCATTTCTATGTTGACTTACGATTATAAGAATGTGGCTAATTACTTTGCCTATTTTGATTTGATATTTGTGTATGTGAGTTTTCATGTATATTTGATTGATGTACATTAATATGAAATATGCCTTGCCTGGCCTGGGCTTGTAACTATGTATTTAAGAAAAGATTATATGTACAGAAAAAGTTAAAACAAAGTTTGTACATTTTGCATGTAGATACTTTATTTATTTTGATGATATATAGGTCTGGAAGTTAAAGAAGTCATGATCATATATGAATGTTGTAACATTCAGCTGAAAAACATGAGAAAATATAATGTTCTCCATATTGGACTTATTCCTCTTTTGATATACAGACTTACAAAGTAGTTGCATTTGACCTGTAGACACATAAGTACATGATCTCTACTGGCAAAAAGAGGACTGATTCATTTTTTATCCCACAGTAGCATGCATGCCTCTGTCTGTTCATGCATTGGCACACCCTGTTGAAATACGTGTGAATTTAATAATTTTCTTAATTACATTTTAAAGATTTAGACCCAACTATATCAATAGCCTAACGTTACTTTTTATCTAAACTCCTCCAAAAATAAAAGTTCTGCGGTTCAGGTTTGAGCATTGATATATCTTTTGTCACTTTACATGCTATACTTGACGTTGGTATAATTGAAAAGCCTTTTTCTTCCACTTTACAATGATACCGCATTTGTAATAATTACGTAATGTGCAGTACACCTAAATATGGGGCGAAGTCAAAGGCGAAATGTTGCAAAATACATTGTTACTGTCGACAGTGACCTCCTCAATATCATTCAAAACACAATCCTTCTATAAACAAATGAAGAATTCACTATTGAAAATAACAATGCATTTTGCAACATTTCACTTTTGACTTGACCCCATATTCAGGTGTACTGCACACTCATTGATGACATAATCATTACAAATGGGGCATCATTGTAAAGGGGCATAAACAGGCTTTTAGATGATACCAGCATCAATAATAATAATGCAGTTACAAGAGAAATATCAGCGCTCAAACTTGAAATGCAGAACTTTTTTGAGGAGTCTATACATTGGAATTTATATGTACATGTAAATTACGGTATTCGTTAGACTTTGATAGGTACAGGTGTACTGTAACATTTAAAAGAAAGTTGTGCAAATTCAGCCTAAGGTTCATATTTTATGATCCAGAAAATGATTAAGACCACAAACAGTCTAAATTTTTGTCCCTCACTTTGCTCTCTCACAAAAGTTTTAACATGATAGAAACTTCTTTCCATCATTAATTGGAACACCAGTAAATCAAATTCCAAAATTGCTGAATTGGACATTCAACGCCTATTCTAATAGGAAAAATCAATAAGAGTGTTTAGTTGTATTGTATAAATGGCCATACCTCAGGTCCTGAAGTATTGTCCAAGATTGTATGAAGAAATAAATAGCGTACATGGGTACGTGACATTAAAATTGAATACGCATTTTGTCTGTTGTATTGCTACTTTGGTATAATGTTGTGGTGAATTTCGTTCATAATAGCCTATGCATACACTTTTATTATCAAGATACATTTTTTTTTTTAATTGATGCACAATAGATTATTAAAAAGAGATAAGCATGCTTTTGGAGAAAGTTGAGTGTATGAAGTCTTTGTTGAGGTGTGTTAAATGATCTAGGACCACTTTGCATATAAAAGACTTGCAATAGAAAGCAACTACATGTATCATAAGAGACATTACTTTCAACCAATCGAAATGGTGATTTAGTTTATGTTTATATCTCTCTCTTTCTCTTTCTCTCTTTATCTCTCCCCTTCCTCATCCTTCTCCCTCTCTCTCTCTCTCTCTCTCTCTCTTCTTTTGACAGATTTTCTTTCGGTCTCTCCTTACAATTCAATTTCTCAATTGATTTCTTATATCTTTATTTATATTTTCTCCTCCTCTCCCTCTCTCTCTTCCTTCTTTTCCTTTTCTCTCTCTCTCTCTCTCTCTCTCTCTCTCTCTCTCTTGTCTCTGCCATCGTCAGTTTTGCTGCAAACTCGAATAACAAAAACAAAAATAGATATTGCAAGATATAATGCAAGATGCAATTGATTTATCAAAAGAAATCGTGTATAAACGTCACAAAATAGCATTGGATATATAAGGACTATTGTGTATGTAATTTATAGATCTACTTGGTATTCTGGCTATCTGGAATTTTATCTTCATTCGGGCACTATACACACACTCCCCAAATGTTTGGATAACACAATAAACCAGGGGATATTCAAGGTTTCAAAGGGGGAACAATGAAGGATGCCATTTTTTGCTGCTCTTTTTAAGAGAGATAATCTCAAAATAGCAAACGATTTAGTTTCCAAAAAAGGGGCGGCATGGGCCGGTTGTGCTCTCCCCCCTCTCCGAAAAAAAATCCGCCTGTGCGGTAGATATTACCTTCCTCAAAGTAACGAATGAGTTCTTCATGCAGCTAAAGTACGTTCATTAGGTTATCGCGATCTAAATATTAAACGTGTCTACACGTAAGCCTTATTCACAAATGAAAACGTCTGTCTATAAAAAGAAAAGAAAGGGGAAAAGAAATAACACATTGTTTTGAAGTTTGTGATGTCACCATGACGTCACATCTCGTAAGACTGAACTGCCAGCTTCGACGGCGTGCGTTAGGATGGCGACCTGCTGGGCGACCACGGTCCAACGACCTGTCTGGTCGGGGTCGTCGTCGATTTCATACAGGGCATCGAGGATACCGGGGAACGTTCCTGAAGGGACTTTGTCCGTCGAGCGTTCCTGGGTCTTCCGCCCGGAAAAGAGCAGATGCCTGCATGAGACGAAAAGATGGATGGTAAAAATTGATGGGCAAATCCACGTCAAAAGAAAAAGAATCTGTTAATTTTTTTCTGAAAATTGTTATCCTTGATGTCAAGTTTTTTCAACGCAATTAACACAGAGAGTCAAATACAAAAATCTGTTAATAAGATGCCTGGGGAGGGGCGTGTCAAATTTAAGAATATCTTCCCGTAATTTCACTTGACCCTACAATGAATAAACTAATGCCACGTCGAAGTATATAACAAACTAATTTATGATTTACCTTCAGACAGCCCACTTGAGAATGGCCCTGGTTATTCGCAACGTACACCGAAGGTGACCAATAATTATCATAAAATCGTGGGCATTAATTTTGTGTTCTGTATAAGAACCATAACTATGCAAAGGTTGAAAGCAATATTGTGTATGTTTTTTATTCTTCAAGTCTTGGATATAAGCATATATATATGTATATATATGTGCACTTTTAGAAACAACTTTAGAGCTAGTGTCTCTTCTGAATTGAAAGTTTCTCTAGGCGCGTGGGAATTAAAGCCCCTAGCTATCTCTAAAAAGATATTTCTAACAATTATAATTATACTTTAGATACCTGTCCAGAGTGTTTCCGGGTAAATCACCAAGGAAAGCCTTGTCAAGTGACATCAATTGATCATTGACCTGTCTCACTGCTACAGTACTGATAACAGGAGAAACACAAGGAAGAGAGAAGGGGAGTAGAGAGAGAGACAGGGAGAGGGAGATAGGGATAGGTGGGAGTAACGGAAATAGAAAAAGAGAGAAAAAAATGGTATAAATTCAAAATGGTACTCCAATTCGTCTAAAGATGGTTTTAATTCTAATAATATAGTTTGGGTCAAAGGAAATGGACCTTTATCAGATGAATAGCTACATCCGATGGTACACAATTAACAAATTTTACTTTTTACTATGCCTTATCAGGTCTATGGCCCAAAACTACTCTTTATTTTTCTTTACGGATGTCAAGAAATATCACTTATGTCATGCCGAAGAAAACAGAGGCAACGGTATAACATTTGCGACGTATTATGATTTGAAAATGAAATCAACATAACAAGTTATTCAGTTTTTTGTAGATTTATGTATGGTGATGAACGTGCCTCTCAAAAATACATATTGGCACACATTACGGTACAAATAAATGTGCGTATACCTTTGGGTGTCCACAGTCCCCAGTCGATCTTGAAATTGTGAGCTAATCGGTGCAAACTCGGCAATCGCCTGCTCCAGGGATTCTAGGATTTAAAAGATGAAGCGTACGTATGTCAAACAAATTAATTTTCAGTAAAAGGGGGCTAGGGAGAAGAAGGGGGAAGCGAGAGAGAGAAAGAAAAAAAAGGGGGAGTATTACATACGAGTAAAGCGACGGGGAATTAATGAAAATGTGTTTTATTATTTACTTCTGTTTGGGGGGGGGGGGTCATTGTGATTTTGTGGGAGGGGGTCGGGCTGTTAACGGGATAATTAGCATGGACACGTGAAGAAAGCGAACACTTCAATAGGCCTACCTAGTGAAATATCATGGGCTTCAATATTTCTCGCCTGAGACGTGTTCTTAAGGTTCATCCACATCGTGGTCAGGTCACTAGCGTAAGGCTCGACGTCAAACGGCAACACCACTCTCTCCGCTAAAATACGCGCCATTTCTGCGAAAGTCCTTGCGATCGCCTGGTGGAATTTGTATTCAGGATCTATGTATGTCTCCATGAGACGGATGGTCTCGTACGACGTGTGATAGAGCGAGTAGAAGTTTATGTTGTAGGTTTCCTATATAGGGGAAAATGAATGATCTGGTTTATTTATTTATTTATTTCTGATATTTATACAAGGTGTCACATATCACCAATTTGGTGGTCTTCCACTCATGAATTATTATTTTTTTGGTTGTGAATTTAGCGTTATAGTCGAATATAGGGGTATATGCATAATATACATTGTCATTATCTCTTCATTTTTCCAGCGAAGTAATATCATATAAGGAAGCACTTCGCATCAGGTTTGCAAATAGTAGGGGAAAGCAATTCACCCTCTACTTAAGGATGGATTCCCACTAATATTGAAGTGAATTCCACTAATCTTGAAGTGGATTCAACACCAAACGGAGTGATCATTACATTTTAATACATGACTCGTATGCAGTGGCGTACACATGATTGTTTCAAGGAGGGTGTTTGAAAATTGGAAATCGCACCGACCGATATTTCGCTCAGTTGGGGGGGGGGGGGGGGGGGGGGGGGTTACGGAGTATACATTTTTGTTTCAAAACAAAAATTGAGGGGGTGGGTTTAACCCCCAAAACACCCCCCCCCCCCCCACCTGCGTACACGCCTGTATGTATGACTTCTAAAGAAAGTAGCTGCAATTACACCCCTCGAGCTGAGATGATAAATGTCTCTTCTTCCCTGATCCTATACTATACTATACTTTCTATCAGTTTCGATAATTCATTCCATGATTGTTTTTTGCGTTTTTTCAGAATCTTGTTATTCATATATAAGATTTGAACAAAATCATGACATCACTTACGCTATCATAGAAATAGTAGCCGCTAATGCAAGTCACTCCCAACCTCTTCTCGAAGCCATAATAGTCACTGCCCCCACCAATACGTAGAACTCTGGAGAGAGCGGGAAAGAGAGAGAGAGAGAGAGAGAGAGAGAGAAGGGGGGGGGGGTAGATATTGGAGAGAAAAGTGAGATTTTGTGCCTACCAATTATACGAATTATAAGCAGTAAGTTGATGAATGTATAAACAGAAAGTTGTACCCGTTACTTTTAACAGTTTTACTGGGTGTTTTTTAAAAGTACATTTTCCCTTAGGAAAAAAATAATGATGGCCAAAAGTAAATGATGGTGGTAATATAATGTATTTTACCAGAACATCAACTTCCTTATGTGCCTAACTTATGTTTTGTGTGTGCAAAGAACACATAAATCACTTTGAAAGCATGAGCAGGTACTGCAATAGAGTACAATACCAATATACAAAACCAAACTCACCGAGGCAGTTCTGGATTCTCCGGATCTGGTTGACGTTCTAGCATTGTGTCATACACAGTTTTTCGGGTATCCGATGGATCCGGATCAGGCACCTATAAATGTGTATTTCAGCAATAAAATCGAATGAATGAATGTATTCTTTCACTATTCACTAACCAAATAATGCACGTTCTAGAAATATCAGTCCTGTATATATTATCTTTGCTAAACAAAAACAACAAAATGTAGATATAATAATTGATATTATAGTTTGATATGTCTGATAACTTAAAACAACTACCTCGGTTTTCAGATGATGACTCTGTCTGGTTAAAATACCCTTTTTTCATGGCGTTTGGTGATACAGTTCTTTTGTTGAAAAAAAGATACCAGTGCAAGCGGCGAAGACAACATATATTAATCATGTAGACCTATCAAAAACACATCATTATAGTGTGGCGAAATCTTTCTACTTCCATTATTTTCTAAATACAAAATTGTACAAGCTTTCAGACATAATATTCTAGAATATCATTTCAAAACTGTTGGTAATATACTTACAAAAATCCCTTATAGACCATTATTATTTCTTTATTATTTTGTAGCGTATTCTTTAAAACATGGGCGACACTATTTCCTGAAACCCGAATTATCAAACAATGCTACCTGTTTACCATACAGCTATCATTTCGAACATGTTAGTTATGTTATCTTTTTTAATCATATTCTACCAAATCTCCTTTGAATTATGCGGCCTTTCCTTAATGATACCGTACAGATACAAATGCTAGTTGTCTACTTTTCATTCAACTTAAACGAAGAACAAGGAGGAACCCGATATACCTTTCGGGTCGCTTCGTAGACGATCGGTCGTAGATGTGGAGTTGCCGAGGAACGGAGGTAAAAGTTGTCTGATGTAGGGAAGAAGAAGAAGAAAAAATGATATGTGAGATTTAGTTGGGGGTATATGTAAATATATACAGTAAAGACTAATTTGGGGGTACTGGTGGTAATGAAAATACATTGAAATGAACAGAATCAAGTTAATTTTTCGAAAATAGTTGTTATGGTGTTATTAAATTTGGAAATGACACAATACTAAAAATTGCCTTGAGTTGTCTCCGTTTTAGTTAAGTAGAAGAGATATGGGGGAAGTGAAAGTGGCACAAAAAATGGACTTGAAATAAATATATTCCCGTTTTAGCTGAAGTATCACTCGATATCCCGAAGTGACGGGTGCCAAACGGACGCAAAATCATGTCTTTTTGAGTTTAACTATTATGACTTTTTTCCAGAAAGAATGTTGTTGTAGTCCGGGGACGAAATGCACTGGAGCTCGATTAAACAATGTGTATTATGAAAGGAGTATTTATGCATGGACATTATAATATTATTATACAAATAATACACAGCAGTGATGGCATTAGTAAGAATTACCCACACAAGGACTGATTCAAAGGTACCGGGTTTGGGTAATTTTACTAAAGCCCGAAAAAATGATGTGTTTCATTTGTGTTATAATATGATTTTTTATTTGTTTTTATAACAAGATGCTTTATAACATGATTTTACTAATGACAGGTCAATTGTCAAATTACGTGTTAGGCAAAATAAATGCCCGGTCCCGTGTACGCTCTCAACCAATCATTTGATTAGGATCCGCTTCATCATCTCATAAAAGCATTTTACTCACCCATGACCGCTATATCAAGGTTTAGATAAGTAACAGCTCTGTCGGTTAAGATTCGATTGAATTCCTACAGGAGATTTGGAGAGATGGAAAAAAGAGATGGGGTGATAGAGAAAATAGTCTCTTGTTCCATGTTCATAAAATGATTGGCGTTTATCATGATTATCACTCAATCGGACATTGGCTATAGCAATTTACATAATAATAATTGCAGTAATACAGAAGAACACAATTATGTGGGTGTTTGTCAAACTTAATTAAGAAAACCACGACAACAAATTAGGTGAAAAGAAGTCAAAATTAACCAATTTATTTCATATTATAACACCTCATCTGCAGAAGTAATATGTATTTTAGTCCCAAATTTCGCAAGTGCACAGTTGCAACTAAAAACGAACCTACTCTCTAAAAAATCGAGTGATCACTGACGTGACTCCTCTGGAGAGTGAAAATGTAGTGAAAATAGATTGAACATTCACTCTTTTCTTCTTAGTGAGCACTCTAAAATCAATCGATATTCACTCCTAAACAAGAGTGATCACTGACGTGACTCCCGGGGGAGTGAAAATAGAGTGAACATTCACTCTTTTCTTCTCAAAGAGTATTTTGTAGATTTCATCAAAAATCTAAATTACGTAATCGCTTGAATAATGGACATTAATTTGTTTCAAGTGATAAATCAGGTGATAAAACTTTATGATACTGTCAGCTCTTACCTCTGTCCATTCGATAGAACCAATCAACCCGTATTCCTCTCCTCCAAATGAACAAAACATCAATGTCCTCCTGGGTCTCCAGCCTGGATAAAGATTACGTAATGTTGTCATTAACTATTTCGAATGTTTAGCGAAACCACCATCAACCTGTCGCAAATTTTCGATAGAACTAGGGTTCCTGATGATACATCTGAACATATATAATTATGATGAAAATAATATTCATGTTAAAAAATAGTATCAAAAGGGTCAGGCTCCGCTAAATATTATCCGACATCTAAAAATCAAATTTTACGTTTATTTCCAAAATCATTATTCTTCTTCTTCTTTTTTTCAATGAGGAAAGTACAAAACTGCTTCTGTCACGTATTATTTTGAAATAAAACACACAAATCGGATTCGATACTATGCTTGTATTATATGCAACAACTGCGAGAAGGTGGACATTGTTCTTTCTTTTTCTTGTTGTGTGTGTTTAGCTGACATATTGCTGTATTGTTTTGTCATGTTTAACTTCCTTCATCTTTCCTTCTTTCTTCAATTTTTTAAACGTACAAGAAAAAACTAGAAATCAAATTATTTCACTCGAAACAATCGCCAATATATTCACCCCAATCGTTTAAGCTTCTAAGGAATTGCCTTTCAGTAGGCCTACAGTATAGTGTTTCTTTCTTACCTTCTTTCCTGAGTTGACCGAAAACCCTCGAAATTTCGAGCATTGTAGCTGTGCCACTTGTAGGATCGATAGAACCTAACCCCCACGCATCACGATGATTTCCGATTATGACGTAGCGATCTGACAAAATAATGAAGGATTTAATATTTTTAAAAGGCAATTCAATTCCCATCTCCTTCTTTTTTGCGAAGTAGCTGATATCTGGTGGTATTTTTACCTTTAATTTTAATTTTTGTTACAGAGTATTTACTGTATAGAAGGCGGATTTAAAATTCTAAAATGGATGGGTATCGTTAAAAAAGGGCTCTTGAGGGAAAGGGGCACGTACTAAAACATGGTGGAAAATATTGGTATACCATTACCTTCACAAATTGATATTATGCCTTTGTAAATAATGTATTAACGGACTGTTTTAATGCTGGACAAGAGTGGCCGGTAATAAATATTTAGTATTTGCTAACGTGAGACGATAAAAAAGGAGATTTATTGCCATATGCGTTTATTTATATTTCCTATCTTTGAAAATGGTTGGTTGTTGGGTGTTTATGTAAAGATTTTGGTCATAAATTTGTGATTTTATTTATTCGTATTCTAATTGTTCATGTTTAAGATACTTCAGGTATAGCAGATCACGTGTTATTGATCACATGCATACCAATTGTTACCCTTATCCTCAGATGATAATCATTGGCTCTTCCCGCCATGTCAAAATGCCCCTCCATACGTCTTCTGGGACAAGGAAGACTTAGAACTTTGGAAGTTTTGCTATTTTTGCTAAGAATATATCCTCAATTCCTCTGTCTAGAGTAAATCGTTTATCGGCATTATATAAGTCAATATTAGGAACCTTTAAAGGACATCTGTACTAGTTTGGCCAGGAGGGATTAGATCACACAGCGTGGTCACTGACAGGTGGCTATCTCATCAACTCAGCTCTTAATTAACATAATAAAAAGAGGATCATGGGGGACCAATGGTCACCGCTTAAGGCTTGTTTTCTATATGGAGGGAGCAAGTAGCTACAAGTGGTACAGTGGGGCTTCAAATGAATATGGACATATACCAAATATAATGTTATGAATCTCAAACTGAAAAATATACAGCATAGTTGTATTCTCACCTGGTTCTATTGCACCCTTTATGAAACCGACTGTGTTGTAGATCGTATACTGGTCCGAAACAGAGTTAATCACAACCCTCGTTTTCCTGTGTAATAAAACATAAATTAGAATGCATAGTATTTTAAGGGATTAATAAAGTGGTTTAACTTGTTTTCATATATTCATTGCTCTCTTGGTTTAAAGGGTATAAGATCCCTAAGCAATTAATCTTTGAATCGGCAGGGTTGAGTAGTATTTATCCAATTGTTGGTTCAGAGTTTAGTTAGAATGCTTGCACATTGTATAGTTGTACGCCACGTCCTATAGAGCATAAGTTTGATATACTTGATGATGAATTCCCTGCCTTGTGTGGTATAGGGTATAGGTTAGAGAATAACATATGCTATAAAAAACAAAGTAACGAAGAGATTCGGGAAAGGATACCCTACCAATCCTAAAATAATTTTCTTCTGCATTTTTAAATGAGAGATGAAAAACTGGCACTGTTCTCTAAATTTACCGCTATTGCTAATGATATTGGCAAATGTGTGTTTTCACGTAGAAAAAAAAATTGAGTCTTGGGCGTTATTTTTTGTGTCACCGAATCGTTATTGAAAGTATCACGATTATTACATTTGGCTTACTATCCTATCATACTACGCCAATAATTCGATAATTAATTTGTAATAAAACGTTTAACATACTATAGAAGAAAACAATATTTAATCCCGAATATGAGTTATCTTACATTTTCCAAATATTCTCTCTCTACATCTTTCTTAAAAATCTCCCATCACCTTTCAAGCTCACTACATCACACGGGTTTTAAGGTTTACTTACATTCCTTGGTATGGGGCACTGAACCCTGGACCTACTGGGTAGCTAGTGTTCAAACCGCCACGCCAATCATCCCGAGGTGAAGGACCTGCCAAAGCTCTGTAATTTTCATGGAAAGAAATTAAAGAACACGTACTGTTTGATAACGATGCGATTATTAATACTTTTCGAAAATATCAACCTAGGGCAAGTAATTGTATTGGCCTTATAATCATCTTTTGGAAAGTATGAAAATTAGGATGACATAATCACATAATCTGAACACGATTCATGTAAATAACAAGGTGTTGAAATTAAATCTACCACCAGTAATAATAATGCTACTACTGCTACTTATTATTATAATAAAAAATAATAATATAGGTTTTCCCGCCCAACTTCATAAACTTAGCATCCGAATTAACGTTACGTTTATTCAAGTTCGTGCGAAATTGAATGACTATGTAGATCAACATTCAAAAAGCTAATTGCGTCGTTCAATTTGATTTAGTAGCATGCGATTTCAAACTTTTGTCACGGAGACGTGCAAAACGAGCATTCAATTTAGAAAAGCGTGCAAAGAGTATTCGAATTCGTGCCGGGCAGACGGTGCTATGTATTCGAGCATTCAATTTCGTAATTAGGCATCCATATGATTGTGACATTTGTGCATTGCTTTTCATTTGATGTTAATTTTTCACTTAATATACTTCTGTTTTAATAATTTAATGCTAAGTTTACTTGTAGGAATGATTATTCGTATTCGTTAGCAGATATCTTTCATTACACAGGTAACTGTCCCCAGAGAAGGTGCACAATTTGTGACTTCTCTTCTAAGAACAAGCTATATAATTATAAACAGATCCTGGACAGCTAGAGTTGAGCTTTAAACATGGACATGGTGGAAACAAAATACAATGATGAATAAAGAAAAAGATGTAAAATGAAAAGAAAGAAAGATTACCTACTCAATCAGATTGATAAAAAAAACATTTAAAAAATAACCTCATTTATAGTGAAAGATATGAAGACATGACTGTATAAAGAAATGTTTCATCAAAAATAAAGATCGACAGAAGGAGAAAATATTGAATGCAATATAAATATATCAGACAAATAAGAAGATTGTATAATGTGAAATCATGTCCGAAAAGATCATAGAGAAAAAGAATAAACAAATGAACATGAACAAGTGAATATCCGAATAAACATCGAGCCTCATACAATAATTGTGAGGTCTAGTTTTAATTTGAATGACCCGATTGCGAAAGAGGTTGCCAATAGACGAAAATGAACCCGCAATTCGACAAAGAATCGTCCTCCCACTCAACTTTGGCGAAATTGAATGACGCTAACGCATTTCCAAATTGACTGAACCAAACGTTAATTTGAATGTGCTTGTTTCGACAATTCGGTGACTCGAAACGAAATTGAATGCAAAAAGTTTTAAAATGAAACAGGGGAGCAACGAGTGGAGAAAATTTGCTCGAACATGAATGCACGTTAGTGAAATTGATCGCTGCTTTGACGATATTGGCCGGGAAAACCTATAATAATAATAATAATAATAATTTTCTTCTCACTTTATGAGCGTCTCAGCATCGCCAAACCCTACGGGATGGATGGGTATTCGGGGTAACTCGGAGTCATTCACAGACCTCCTGTAGGCAAAGTCTGTGGGGATATACATAAAGAGTGGGTGAGCATGACTGTCAGTATGAGGTGAGAGAAAGAGATATTCAAGCAGAGACAGAAAAAGATATATAGAGAGAGCGTCAGGAGTGTTATACAGAATATACTAATGAACTAACTAATTAACTGACTAGCTAACTAACTAACTAACTAAAACGAAAAACAAACAAACAAATCAACAGATAAATAAGCGAAAAATGAATTGATGTATAAATTGATAAGAAAATAGATTTTTAAAAATCAATCAATACATAAATAAATAAATAATTAAATAAAAATAAATGAGTATATATATAAATGAATAAAATATAAATAAGTAAATAGAGAGAAAAAAATTAAGAACGAAATAAAGACAGAAAGAAATAAAACAGTACCTCGAGCTGGGTAACCTGGGGTCAGTGGATCTCCAACATCGTTTTTGACGGAGCCCCTCTGCCCCGATGTGCTTGGGAGGAACTTCCCATCCGGGTAAGGGAGTCCTATTTCTGTCCCCACCGAGTAGTCAGCAGGGTCCGTATACATGAGCAGTGCCACACAACCGAAGTTATAGGCGTTCGTGGCCTGACAAACAAATTAATACGAAGTAATAAATCATTAAGTTGTATTTTGTGTTTGTACAGTCAAACCTGTCTTTGTAGACAAATGGTCTTTATAGACGATGATGATGATTCACATCATATTTTGTATGGCGCCATATATCTGTTTCAAAAAACATTCAAAGGCGGGAGCTCCTCCAATAAAGTTAGTATTTACATTTCTGAAGAAAGATGTGAGTTTAAGTGAAGCTTTGAAGTGGACAATCCCCTTTGGCACATGCTTGAATGAGAAACCATTTTCAAGGGAAACAAAATATGTGGTCTTTGCAGACAAAATTTCACTAAAGCAGGTTTGACTGTATTTGTATTTATTTAGACACTCCATTTAAGACCTGATATGTTTGGGGATGCAGAAAACAGTTTGAGAAACCCATAAGACACTGAATCCTCGAAAAACATGCAGCGTTATTACATGGAATAACGATTGATTTAAGCTGATACACCATGCGTCAAAAACAAATTTGTTACTTCTCACAGTGTGAAGAAAGTGCCCTAAAAAGCACAGTTTTAAGTATTTAATCGTCTTGCTCCATTGTTGCACTCTAAAAAATTGAATTGTAACAAGAATGTGTAACGAGAAAGAAAATATAAGTAGAGAGAGACAAAACGGCAGTACAAGAAAAGAAAGAGAAAAGATAGGGCCCTAATTCCTGCACCCTAACCCTATAAGTCAGTGGCCCTGTAACTTCGTAAAGCCCCCCCCCCCCCCCAATGCAGTGCCCCAATCAAAAACCATATTTACGCTACGCCCCTAGTAAACATTACAATAATTTATGTTTACCTTGGTGTACCATCCTGCTCCTCCGTGTCTGGAGATGGCAATCTTGCCGGTGAAGTCGAGTGTGGGGTCCAGCTCGTCCAATATGTACTCATAGTCCTCGACCCTTCCAAAGTTGACGTAAACCAAGTCACCCTGTATGGGTGACAGTACAAAATATACCTCAGGGGGTGTTTCACAAAGATCCTAAGTCGAACTTGACTCTAAGTTGGACTTAACAATTATGGAGAGCCGTTAGCATCTTTGAAAATATTTTGTAAAGGTTTATTTTAAAAAGCCTTCAAATGTTGATTCAAATCATTCATATTTTCTATTATCAAGGGGATTTCATGTTCTTGATGAGGAATTTATGAAAAGTCAAAAGTACTGGAATTTTTGCTTTTGAATACATTTTATTTAAAGGCTACCAATGGCTCTCCATAATATTTAAGTCCAACTTAGAGTTAAGTTCGACTTGGAATCTTTGTGAAACACCCCCCAGGTATGTAAGTAAGCCTTCTTATTTCGCAGACATTCACTTTCGCTTTCACTTTCATTCATGATTCGTCGTGTCAGTGCGATAACAGTGTAGCGCGAGCGAAAGTGAATGTCTGCGAAATAAGAAGGCAGCTCGCAACATACGTCACAATTTCGATACTATCGGTTATTTTTTGGCGATCGTTTCATGCCCATGTAACGCATTTGCATTTGGGGGGCGGCTGATTTTCGATAAAAAAGTCGATATATCTTCGTTATGTGATCATGGATTTTAATGAGACTTGTATCATTCTTCATGGTATTATTAGGTCTATATCGTCAGCTAAAGAAAATCCTGGGGTGGACTATCCCTTTAAGGAGTACAATAAAAGCCCAGAAATCATGGGGCAGAGTGTGCCCCGACCTTGTGACCTTTCCCAATCCTTTCTTGACGACCCTTCCTCTCATAATATGTTTGAATTATGATAACTAATATGAGTGCCAAATGAGTATCCGCATCTGCCGCCGATAGAATTATATAATTAATGAATTTTGTATCCTTGCCTCATTTATAGTATTGATTTCAAATATCACTATTATTGTCATTATCAGCATAACTGTCATGATAAATTATACTAGCATCGTATTGTTCACTCTGCTCTTGTTATTCTTATACTGGACTTACATGACAGTTTGTTTTCTGTCACCATGACAAGTGGCACAGCTAAAGGGGCAAAGCTGGTGCATGTGCCCCCCTCCAAAAATTAATAATCAAAGAGAGTAAGAGAGAGAAAAAAGATAGACTGGGCATGGTAGGGGAGTAACTTCCTCATGTTTTGTTTTACCTTTCTCTGTCGCATTCCATCCAACAAATACATTTCCAAAGCCCCCCCCCCCCCCCTCCCCGATTTAACTTTGAGCACTCACCGTCACATCACCTGTGGCTGAGTAAGCATTGAATGGCGGAGGGATATCGGGCTGCAATAATTCCTCTTCATCGAATGGATCCTCCCGTAGTGCTGATTCAAATGCTACATTACCATTAGCTGGATCTATGATTTGAACCTAGGGGAAACAAATATTAGAAATCTAACTTTTTTCAAATGAAAACATGCAGAATAATTGCATAATTGCTTTGAATTTAATAGTTATTACAAGTTTTTCATGTGCCATGTATGCGGAGGGGGGGGGGGCGGTAGAAAGCACCAAAAAAATTAAAAAAAATTGCCCCCGTCATTAAAAAAAATAGATAAATCAATGTTTTACTTTCTGTGTTGGGGGGGGGGGCAGCCCAAGGGGGTTTAAACCTCCTAACCCCCCCCCCCCCCCCTAGATCCGCCCCTAAGATGGTAACATTATAGTTTATTCACAAGTGTTGATAATTCGAATTCCAGCCCGGCACTAACTTCCTTTGGAAAGATATTAATCAAAATTTGCCACTTCCTACCCTAGTGTAATTAGGTACCTGGCAAATAATGAATGTAGTAATACTACTTCCAAGGCCCTCCAGAAGAACAGCATTGATACTGATGAGGCTGCCCTGGGTAGAAACAAAAATCATTATTATTACATGTAGCACAAACCACACTTTACCTTGTTGGCTAGTTCTTCGTTGTCGGGTGATGGAGGATGTTGAAGATAGACCTTATACGGGACCAATTCAGCCGAGTCTAGTCCTTGGTCTATCCAGGCCCTTCTGATGTCATCGGCTCCCTCTCTGTCTGCAGGCGTTCCAGCAACATGAGGTTTCCTTGCGTAGTACCTGAAAAATTGAATAAATATATATTTGTTTGTAATAAACACATTATTATTCTGAGAACACTCACAAAGACTTTATCATTAAAAACTTAGCATAAAAATAGCCCTGTAGAAATGTGAGCATTGCATCGACATAACATAGGCTGATCATATCGTGATTTATGATAGAAAATATTATAATGGTTGTTAAAAATTGTCCTTGGTTTTTTTTTTTTAAGGTCGTGTTCATATCGCATAGTGTTTTGTGATCTAACATCTGATTTGAATATTGTTTTATTCATACGTCAATGTTTCTTTTTAAATTAAGCCGCGACTTAGTTAAAATTCTCCTTTTATGTTCAACACTGAATATTGCGTTCTTATTACGACGCCGTTTATTGAAAACAAACACCCTAAGGCAGCAACCTTGACGGGAGAAATTGCTGATTCTGTTTTTAGGGGAAATATATTTTTGTTCGGATACATACAAGCTGGGTCGGAAATAGTCACTCCATCTCCGTTAGAACGACACCCTGCACGCCCTGTTTCCATTTCCTAAAACAATTACAATCTACATTTTATGTCAATTAATTATAATGTGGGTATAAACATGCAATCATTTCTGAATATAGGGACAACGATATCTCAAATAAATCATGGGAACTAGGTTTATAGGTTGGAAGAAACCGAATAGCTTGCTCTTTGGTAAAATGTGTGATTATTGAAGTCTGAAATAAATGGAGGCGGAGGACAAACACTATTCTAGCTCTATCAACTTTGGCAAAATTTACTAAAGACAATGATTTACACCCCCCCCCCCCCCATCCCCAAATGAAATGATAAACTCCTGTTATTCAAAGAACAGCTCCAAGGCTGACTCCGCCCTGGATTGCCGATCACAGACAAGCCCTTTCAGACCACCCCCTCCTCGTACGACCGTTTATCAATTCCTTGCTATACTACTTGGCATAATTCAGATTGGATGGCGTGCAAACGAACTAACAGTTTATGGCATAACAAGCGTGATGGTTCATCATAAACAACAAATCAGGGAAGATCAAAGGGCAAATGAACGTAAAATTGATATCAAACATTGTAAACTAGCTTTATATGGAGTTTATTTATCGCTAATTGTCTATTGAGGTATTTACAGAGTTGATACAATCTTGTACTTGTAATTACTTGCGAACCTCACGATAAAAGCTCCATAACTAACGTGAAGTGTTTAGAAATTGTTATCAATCATTCTTAATCTGTAGGCCTACTTATAAGTAACCCGATATCTTTGTATCGCCTATATTTTAATATTGCGAGGCATGCTTTAACAATGATAAAAAACAGGTTGGGGATATAGTGTTATGCTTTTACAGACATGCATTTTATAAGAGTAGTTTAGTATCATCCACTGTAATAGCACATACCATTAATTAGATACACAAATACCCCTTTTATTAAAATGCCGGAAGACACTAAAGGAAAAACTCATTCAGCCAGAGAATAATGAATGTGTGGAATGGTCTTCCAGGCGATGTTGTGGAGAGTATCATTATCAACGTTCCAAATCCGCACTTGAGAAATGGTGGAAAGATGCCCCAGAAGGGCCCAGATAAATATGATGACAACCCCAACCAAAGGAAATCATGGATAGGAGCAACGGTAATAAAAATATAATATATGAATAAAAATGAATATAGTTACACGTATATAGTTGTGAATATTCTATCACACAGAAATAGTAAAATGTCAAGGAACCTAAGAAACAAGATAGGCAAAAGCTCAACTTGTGGATCGTAATTACTCCCTTTTTCATTTAAATTTCTTTATTCCTCCTGATTTATTAATACAACCCTCTTCCATACCTGCTACCGCCCCCTTTCATACAATATCCCCACAATGTTAAACAAAAACCCAGTGAAACCCGCTTTCACATCCATCTGTATGATCATAACACAGGTGAGGGCGACACAACCGCCCTTCCTGCATTGAGAATTTTGTAATAACTTTTCCAGGGGCAATTAAGAGGCCACCAGTTATACTCCTTCGAAACATGGGAAGGGCTGGTGCATGAAGTTTCTTTTTTTTCCTTCTCCATCTTCTTTATTGAAAATGCTTCTCAAATATGAGGCAATTAAAATCTCCTCCCCCTTCGGAATATTCTAGATCCGACCCTGGTTTGAAAACCATATTCATTCACTTTGCTGTCAACCCATTGGCATTGTTTACTTTCCCCGGTATTAAAGTCTAGCGGAATTATAGTCAACGCTTTAATATTTCATCATGAATATATAGGCATATACTGTCATTTATATTTTCTCACCTGAGGTTTTCCCGGATATTTTCGGTGCTGATTTCTTCAAGGATTCGATCCGCGATGCTCTCATCCGATGGCCTGGTCTCCGGGTTTGTGTACTCCCCCTCCCCAGGAGCACTGAAGTACCCTATCAGCACCCCTACCCCAACACCAACACACAGGGCCGTAACACCAACAACAACCTGAAGCGTCCGGGGTTTCATCCTGCAGGTCGCAAAATGAGCCGCTGCACTAATTGCTTACAGATTAAGTTTTAGTAGGCCTACATCGACCGTGGACTTTGCTTGGTTCTGGTTATAATATTCCAATTAACAAAATATATAAAGTGGGTCAGGATTGGTCCCCCCCCCCCCCCCCCGTCTTCGCCTGAAGCTAGGAGAAAGATAGGTGTAAACAATGCTTCAGGAGAGGGGGATCGAGATAAGTGAGGAGAGGGTATTTTTTTTTTTTTACAAAAAAAGAACCTCCCTCTTGAAGGATTTCGTACCATCAATCATTATTTGTTCAAGTGTAGCAATTCGTAATAAAACAAATTAAAAAAACCAAAGGACGCAAGAATGTATGTATCTGTTCAACACATTCGTTTGGTTCTTTGTTGGAGTTGTTGCGTTTGGGTTTTTGTTTGTTTGCGCGTATTTGTTGTTGTTATTTGGTTAGTTAGTTAGTTAGTATGTATTCAATAGTTTGACTGTCTGATTGTTCATTTTTAGATCAATCTTGATTAAATTTTACCAACTGATAAGCAAGAGCATCAGCAACAGTTTTAAAACTCTGAATATCACTTGAATGATTATTATAAGTGCAGGCCTAAAACGGTGATCAAGCTGAACCTAAAATAATTTTGTACAAAAACAGAATAATAAACGTGGTATATATAGAGCGCCATTAATTAGCATTATATGAGTCTATGTAGTCTGATTTTTTTCTGGCGGTGCTAAATTCGCCATGTGTGGGAGATGTATCTCCTTTAACACCAATTATCTGTCGAGGGAGGGAGGGGTGGGGCGGGGAAGGAGTTTTAATTGTTGTTGTCAGGGGGGGGGGGGGGCGGTACGTCTTCTATTTTTCAGTGGATATTTTAAATCATGGATCACGTTATCATTTTATGTTGTTGTTGTTTTATTGTAGTTGTTTGGGTTAATATCATACGTGGCATTTTCCCCCTTATAAAATATATATTTTCAGAAAAACACTTTTTCGAGTCCGAGATTTCCCTCACTCAAACTGATCGTTGCGATTAGAGAATAATTACTACGACTGGAACAAGGCTAGGACCTGGATGAGGTGCCTGCCCCCGAACTTCATTCTCGGCCTCGTAAG
The DNA here is from genome assembly GCA_035222895.1 of Strongylocentrotus droebachiensis. Classification (NCBI taxonomy): domain Eukaryota; kingdom Metazoa; phylum Echinodermata; class Echinoidea; order Camarodonta; family Strongylocentrotidae; genus Strongylocentrotus; species Strongylocentrotus droebachiensis. The sequence goes on from JAVYIG010009952.1 coordinate 46,754, forward strand.
TTCTTGATTATGCCGAAAATTCACATTTTTAAATTGCATTAATGTATTAAAATGAATAGGTAATCGTATTATTTGGCTAAATTTACAAATTTACACTCTCATTCCTCAAATACTTACAACTTGAAGTCGTCAACATTTTTGTACAGTCCCACACCCTCATTTAATTGTGAGTAGCATTATTGATTCACCTAGCCTACTCTGGGTTGCATTAGCATTGACTATTTGCTGGAGTGGTATCATGGGTATTGTTGTTGATGATGTTATTATTGCTGCCACTCCTAAAAGTACAGTGTATGAGGTCTAACCGTGAGTGGTTTGGTTGCTGCTGCTGTTGTTGTTTTTCCCCTCCTATTTCTTCTTCTTTTTCTTCTCCTGATCCTGCCTCTTTTCCCTTTCCTGTAACTCAAAAATTGATTCTCCTTCATTTTCTCTGCATCCTCCTCCCTCCCCTTCTCCTGCTCATTCCCCTCCCTAACTCATCCCATTCTTGCCCTCTTCTAATTTTCCTTTTCCTTCTTCTCCTCTTTCTCTTCTTGCTCCTTCTGCTTCTCCTCTCCTCCATTTTGTTACCGTCACCTTCGCATCTTCTTCCTTCCTCCTACCCATTCTCCTACTTTTTCTCTTTCCTCGTGTGTGATGTTTGCACCTAAAATGAATATCAGTAAAATCTTTTCATCTTCTTTATTTTCTCTCCTTTTTTTTATATCATTCAAAATATGTCATTTCCAGCTCAACCTTGAGACTACAATGGCTCTCCCTAAAGAAACTCAGTGTGCAGTCCTATGTGGCATCAAGGACATTAAGATGGTGAGTTTCTAAAGAACTTAAAAAGATAGATCCAAAATTGTTTGCATTAACATGCCCCCCCCCCTTCCAAAATATATGTGTGTGTTTTTTATAGAGAAAGAAATATTCAGTGATACAGTAGAGAAAGGCTATTTGTTTGATTAGCTGTACATAGCCTTTCAATAGTGCATGTATAGTGTTTACATTTGTATCCTCTTTCTCTATCTCAATCTGTCTGTCTATCTATGCTTCTCTTTCTCCTTTTGTCTTCATTTAGGAACAACGGCCTGTTATAGCACCTGGACCAAATGGTAATCATATTTCCTTGTGTTATGAGTAATGGCTATTTTACATATTTACAAATTATTTAAAGCATACATTGTAACTTTATGAATATTTTACTTTTGAATGGTATAGTGGTCAGTTTTGTCACTACAAAATTAAGCACATTAACCAAAATATGTTCTTCTGTACCAATCTGATAAACTCAGATTGACACCCCCCCCCCCCCCATATCTCTTGCAGAAAAAAGATGAGTATGGATTTACAATTATAGTTGTGTTATTGGTGATATTGGTAATATTGGTGACATAACGTTACTTTCACCTATCATCATTAGATTGAATGATGTTATGACATAATTTAAAGTTACAGGTTTATTCACTAAGTTAGAAATTACTTTCCCATTCACTGTCTCCCTCTCTCTCTCTCTCTCTTTCTCTCTGTCTCCCCCCCCCCCCCTGAAATATTGAAATAAAGTTGCATTCATGTTAGACAGCAATAACCATCTGATTTGGGTCATTTCTTTAATAAAACTGACATTTGTTGTCATTCCCCAATACAGATGGCAACCCAGAGATCTCGTACCGTGGGGGTAAATTAGAGCCACAGCGTAACAGCTTTTCGTTACCGACATTTCTCCCCCGATTTTCTTTATTTAGATCTAATTTCCTGATTTCTAAATCAGATGTAAATTAGGTCGGTCTATATATCTCCTAATTACAGTTTTCAAAATTTGCTAACCTATTATAGAATGTGAAATTGTCGGACTTACTTATATGAATTATCCAATTTGTTCCTCAGAACCGCGAAGCACTTACGTTCATGCATTCGAAATATTACCCGGCGGCCGATATATTTCCGGGTCCACCTACCAAAACATAGCCAATGGCCAATCAGAGCACTCGTTTCGTGGGAGTTCGTTGGTCAAGCAGGGCCGACTCGTATGTAGCTATTGACGTTCGAAAAGAAAAAATTAATATTCATCAACTAAAACCAAGACGGATAATGTTGACGACGAGACTTTCTCGGATTAATCATTAATTTAGGATCTAAATGAGCAAGCTATCGTAAGTCAAATAAGCTATATATATGTTATTTTTAATTAGACTCTAATTATTGTCATATTGCAGCATGTGTGAGGATGTAAAGAGTGAAAATCTCGTAGCATATCTCATTCATCGCGGTCCTGCCGAACCGAACTATGGTTCCGTACAGTCCCCGATAGGACAATCTTCAGTCTCTATAATCGGAGGTCTAGTGGAGCCAGACGTAGTCTCAGTGGAACAACCGACGATTAGAGAGACTGAAGTTTTCGGTCTACATTCATGTATGTTGAAGAAAAAAAAATTAAGCATTAAAAATATGAACTATTACTTTATGTTTTCTCAGAGGTTCTGCTTGCTGTCCACTCAGTGGGCATATGCGGGTCTGACCTCAAGTACTGGTCACATGGTTACTGCGGCCGCTTCAAGCTGACCGCTCCCATGGTCATAGGTCATGAGGCTAGCGGCACGGTGGCGGCTCTCGGCCCAGGTGTCAAGCATTTAGAAGTCGGTAGGTGGTAACTTCTGTATATACCTCCAGGATTAATTGCATATATGCATAGATTTCCAGCTTTAAGACAAAGTTGAGTTCTGGTCATGTGCTTGCATTGTGAAAGAAAAGGTGTGGAATGGAGCAGAAAAAGTTTATCATGTAGCATGTAAGTATTGGTGTGTACTGCAAGGTTTTGGAGTCATCAAAATCATAATAAATTTGGGCCAGTCTTGGTAAAGTAACAAGCACTGTACACAAAAAGATGTATATGGGGCTACTCAAATGGTGTCGGGCCTACTTACCTTGATTTCCTTATCTTTCTATGCTCATTACTCAGCCAGTATACATTTTCTACCAAAATTGTTTGGCAAATGACATTTATTTGTAATCTGGAACATTCAGTGTAAGTTTTGTTTGATTCTGTGAGAATTCATTATCTTTTTTTACCAGAACTCAAGTTTTTCTTTAAGGATGCATTGTAAGAAATATTCAGAAAGTTGTTGTAGATGAAAAGTAAGTAAAAGTTATTTATTTGCTGAACACAGATCCATTGAAAACTCCATGATTCTTCGCTCATATTATTGTGTACTTTGGAGAGGATTCAATTTCACGATTTTTCTGATTCTGTAATGCATTTGCAAACATGATCATGTATTGTAAGTAACCTGTGTTAATTTCCACAAAAGCAACAACTCACAAAAATGTTTTTGTACCGGCCATTTACATGTGTATACATTAGGTATACATACATGCATATCCGTACAAGATTTTATTTTTAAATAGGAGCACATACCTAATGATTGATGTATTTTAGCAATTGAAATTTGAGTTTACTATAGTGGAATCTATCAGAAGCAGGACAAAAACAGTCATATTCTATTATTATTTTTTGCATTTCTCTCTCTCTCTACAGGTGACCGTGTAGCTATAGAGCCTGGGGTGCCGTGTAGGATGTGTAGCCTCTGTCGGGTGGGCAAGTACAACCTGTGTAGGGATGTCCAGTTCTGTGCCACACCTCCCGTTGATGGTAACCTGTCTCAGTACTACCTCCATGCAGCTGACTTCTGCTTCAAGTGAGTGTAACCATGGAAATAATAATAATAAACTATTCTTATATAGCGCATATCACAAAGATAAATTTAAGTCCCTATGCGCTCGGAATAAAGAAAACAAGGGATAAAAGTAGACATGAGGGAAGAGAAGAGAAAGAATAACTGCTTTGTCATAACATACTATTTTAACAAACAAAATAATGAAAGATGTTTGGTTCATCTAGTGATTTTTTTAATGTTGCCTATATACAGCCATATGGATATTCCCAATGTTGTATTGTAACTATGTGGAGGTCATAGTTAGGAATCCCTCACTATGGTAAAGTAGAATATTTCCGTACATTTGGAACATTATTTTTATCCAGGCACTTTTTTTAAAATGTGTTTTTAACAAAGTAAAAGTAGAAAGTCTCAGTTCTACCTTATTGCTACTAACTTCTGCTTGAAGGGAATGCCCCCCTCTGATTTCTCAGTATTTCTCAGGTTAATAATGATCACATTCTATTGTTTATCCTCCCTCTAACCATACCCTTACCTTCCTTCCAGACTCCCATCCAATGTAAGCTATGAGGAGGGGGCTCTAGTTGAGCCCCTAGCAGTGGCGCTGTACACCTGTAGCAGAGCAGAAGTATCTCTTGGATCTAAAGTACTTATATGTGGGAGTGGTGAGTCTGCTCTACCAATTAACCCATTGTCTACTGGAACCAGGGGGTGTTTAAAAAAGATCCTAAGTTGAACTTATCTCTCAGTCGGACTTATAAATTATGCATCTTTGAAAATGTTTTGTAAAAGTTTTTTTTTAAAGGCATAAAATGTTGATTCAAATCATTCATATTTTGTATTATGAAGGACATTTCATGCTCTTGATGTGGAATTTATGAAAAGCCAAAAACACTTCAATTTTTGCTTTTGAATATATTTAATCTTAAGGCTACAAATGGCTCTCCATAATGTTTAAGCCCAACTTAGAGTTAAGATCAACTTAGGATATTTGTGAAACACCCCTAGCTGGCTCCTGTATTAATTGACTTAGAGAATTCAGTTTTCAACGAGTTAAAATATTCTTTAATACCTCTGCTGTCAGTTTTTCTTCTTCAATCCATTTATTTTGGGTGAATTTATTGAAGATTATCGAGTTTTACTGGGTTTGCTTCTAGGAATTAAAAATTTGAAACATTGAATTGAAAGTGTAAGAAGAATTTAAAGGAATCTTAGTCTGTTTTGAAACTGGAAATGCTATTGCTCTGTGTGAACAGTATTCGCTCAGAATAAATGCCTCAATATGCTTGCACAAGTGACAAATCAGGTATACAATTATTAATAAATATTGAAACAATACTAAATTAAATGTTTGAACACTTTTTTTATGGTGAACTGTATGTTTTATCCCTACCTGTATGTCCCTCTTCTCTCTCATTATCTATTCTACAAATTTACCTCATTTCTTTCATGTACATGTATAATGCCTCTTTTAATATAGGTCCTGTGGGTATACTCACAATGCTCACTGCCAAGTCAATGGGAGCAAGTCAAGTCATTATAACAGGTAACTTAGACAATCATTCTCCAAATAAATATGTTATACTTTGCCATGTCTGTCCTTGAAGCAGAAGTCGACCCTGATATTATCTTGGTTTTTAAAATGTAAAATGAGAAAAATAAATTGGTGAAAGTTTGAGCAATATTCAATTTAAAAAAGGAAAGTTATGACTCTTTGAAGTTGTCATCATTGAAATTTAATATCAGGGTGGACTTCTCCTTAAAGCTCATTGGCCTCTTCCATGTTATTGTAGACAGCAGCTCTGTCCTAAAATGAAAATGTTTGACTAGAAGTAGCTATATTCTTCTTCCTGAAGAAAGCTCTATCAAACATTGTTGCCAAGGTGTTCCTGTGGTAGATTTTTAAGCCAAAGTTAACAAAGAAACAGAGAATTCAAATCGTAAATTGGAATATTGAAAATTCATGGATGGTGACTACATGTACATGTATTTGTAAACCTAGAGACACTGAAGGGGTCAATTCTGTTTGTGATGTGAGCTTCTTTAGTGTCCACTAAGTTTATGAACATATATATAAAACTGAGATATCATGAGATAGGTTTTGATTATGATTCCTATTTTTAATTTTAAAGAAATTAAAAGAAAGAACCCAGTTCTTCTTATTATTTCTTTATTGCAACCAAAACTTGAGGTTGGATTTGAAATACCATAAAATAGAAACAGATAGATAACAGTGGTAGAAATAAGGAACACAAAGTCAAAGAAAAGAGAAAAAAAGACCAATACATAAATATATGAATAACAATGTGCTACAATCAAATTATTACACATTATAAAATAGTTTGAATTTCAAAGAAGATACACAATGTTGCTTGTTCAAAATTATGAGACACAAGATCAAAATTTCAATGTAATTACACCCTTCTCTGGGCAGATATTGATGATCATCGGCTGAGTGTAGCCAAGCAGAATGGAGCAGACTACACTCTGAATGTTAATGGGCTAATCAGTGAGGAGGCAGCAAAGAAGGTCGTTGACCTGCTGGGCTGTGAGCCTCATTGTGGTATTGAGTGCTGTGGGTCTGATGTCGCTCTTATCTCCTGTATATTGGTAAGTTTTTAGGGAATTATCCTAGTTTTAATGGTATTTTAGACATGTTTGTTTGTCTCTTTGTCTCTCTCTCTCCCTCTCTCCCTCCTTCCCTCTCTGTATATCTGTCTGTCTACTTCCCACCACCCTTCCTTCCTTCCTTGCTTGCTTCCTTCCTTCCTTCCTTCCTTCCCTCATTACCTCTCTTCCTGTCTCTGTTTGTTACTCTTTCTCTATCTCTTTCTCTTCTGTACCTGTTTCAATCTTAATTTTCCCAATATCTCCTACTCATTTCCTCTTTTTCAGCCTTCTAAATGTATATTTATTTTTCCCTTTGATAATTTTACAAATGCATTTTACAGGTTTTTCCATTCAGACAGAATATTTAGTTGCCGAACTTTTGCTCAGACCTTGGTATGAAGTAACTTTGTCTGTATGCTATTCAATCACTTATTTGAATGTACATGTATCATATCATCTGTTTAGGGCCAGAAAGACATTAATTCATATACACTTTAACACAATGCTAATGCCCTTCTGGCTCTGAACAGACAATATAGTTTCTTATTCTTTGTTTTAAACATTTACCATGTTTTGTGGGATATTGGACCCCCTTTAATATTTTTCATCAATATTGATTGGTCCATCCATATTGATTGGTCCATCCATAATGTTGCTCTTTTGGCTCTAAACAGACTATATGTGGTTTCTTATTCTTTGTTATAAACAATGGACAGATCATTTTTCTGTGGGATATGGAACCTCTTTAAAGCCCCACCGCACACAAGTTATAGCTATTTGTGCCCTGTATAGCAAACAATGCCTAATCAGTGCCTGTTGGTCCCCCATGATCCCCCTTTTCTTATGTTAATTGAGAGCTGATTTGATGAGATAACTACCTGTCAGTGACCTTGCAGGGAGGTCTAAACCTCCCTGGCTAAACTAGTACAGATGGGCTTTAAGTTCTTTGGGCCGTCCAAACATAGCTTGATTCATACTTTTCTCTCTGCCCCACTTGACTTCAAGGCTTGCAGACCGGGTGGAAACGTCCTTATGGTAGGAAGAGGGTCCTTAGAGCCAAAGCTTCCAGTCTCTCTCATATCCACCAAAGAATTGACACTGAAAGGGATATTCCGCTATGCAAACATGTGAGTTCTTGTGATTCTTATAATTATATGGAAGGATGCTGAAAATAGTATGTCTGTGCCAATGACCACTACCAAAAGTAGTACCGATAATTCTTTTGTTTTTAGACATTGATATATGGAGAGAGATGCACAGAGAAAGAGAGGAGAGAGAGAGAAAATAAAAGAGAGAGAGAGAGAGAGACAGAGAGGATCGAGAGAGAGAGAGAGAGACAGAGAGGGAGAGAGATATATATATATATAGCGAATGGGAATGTAAGTTCTAACTTTGTGAATAAATGAGATATTGAGTGCAAGAGCATAGAGGAAAAGAACAAATTAAGTGAAATCTGTATTATAGGATGTGCATGATGTGCACGACAATGAATGTGATTTTTTTTAAAGCAAATTCATTGTACTATCATTAATTCAAATTATTATTACAGTCCATTAACTAAATAGTATTTTCCTTCTAAACTGCTTAGAGGCAATATGCAATTTGCGGTATAGAAACATCTTATTACTATTATCATTATTATCATGTTGTTCAATGGAAATCATTTATTTTCGTTCCTGAATCTAACTTTGAAGGTACCCCAAGGCAATATCCATGCTGTCCTCTGGTCAGATGCCCATCAAAGACCTCGTAACTCATCGCTTCCACCTCGACCAGGTGGACGATGCCTTCACCACCGCCATGAGCCGTGAATCTTGTGCCATGAAAGTCATGATACATATCAGTTAACCTACAATGGTAATATGCTATTGAGGCTTATCAAATCTATAGAACCATTTGAGAAAGTTATTACAGTGCTTAAAATGTGTGTCCTCTTAAATGTCATATTTTTATATCAGTTTGTGTTCTCACCATTTGATATGGATAAGAAAATAATTCAGCATGGGATCAATACTCAAATAAAAGCTCAATTTAACATTAAGAATCATGTAAAATGTTGTAAATGAGAGAACTGGAAATTTGTACATGTATTTTGTACATTATGACAGTAATTATGAGAAGAATTTTTTTTCTTTCTCGATCTCTATAGTACAAGAATGAGATCTTGCCGATACTTTATCTTAGTGTGGAATCCCAGTGTGGCTAGGGAACTGCATTTTGAAGCTGATGTTGATGCTGATGGACCAAAAACTGTTTGTTAATAAAGAAAGTTTATAAGAAAAGGAATATCCCAATTACCATCCTACATGTACTGAACTAGCTTCCTCTTTCTATAGACTTCAAATTAAAAACAATTTTCCCAAAGATGTATCTATGATTTATCAAAATATTTAAATGTATATGTAATTGTTGCAATATGAATATGTAAATATAATTCAAATTTATATAAATCACCTTTCAAAGGTGTGAAGAAAATTGTGAAAAATAAAAATTTATTGATCTGAAATAATTGCAGACTTTGAAGAATTTTTACTTTTTCATGTAGAATATGAGCAAATGGCAAGAGAGTGTGGACATTGTCATTAGGATTAAAGAGAGAGAGAGAGAGATTGCATAACTTGTCAACATGTCAACTTCAGTAAATGTATTTGAAATGTGTGAACATGGTGCAAAAAGAAGAAAATAACTGAATTAATTATTTATTCTTTAACCCTCCCATTGCCACCTGGTAGAAACATTCATCACAAATTACATTTTGATAGATAAGTGTTTGATTGATGTTGTATTTTCCAAAGTTTTTGATGTATCTTGGATGATGAAGTTTATTACATTCAATTGACAAAGCATGTACGATGTGCCTTTGATTTAGTGCTGTGAGGGTTCTGAACCCACCAACTTCTGAATTATCCCATTCCAGTAGACTATAATACTACATGAACTTTCTGTGGGCAATGCATAAAAGTAACAACTTTAGTGTTGTGCAAATGGTATATGGAACCATGTGTTCAGTATTGTTTGTGTAGGAGGATGTGAGAGATAGATACATGTAATAATGTATCAGAAATATTACTCGTCAGAGGTGGTATTTTGAATGCCATTGTACCAATTTTATGGGCGATAGTATAGTATTAATGACTGCTTTGAGAGAAATAGTTGTTTTTATACGCTCAAGGGAAGGTTAGAATTGTGCTATTACCCGAGGCGTGCCGAGGGCAATAGCCCAATTGTATACCTTCCCGAGAGCGTATAAAAACAACTATTTCTCGAATATTAAAGCAGTCATTAATACTTTTATATGCCCAAAAAAAATAGACTAAAAAATAAAAAAACTTTTGTCGAAGATGGGATTCGATCTCTTGCGTACTAAAGGTGATGTAACTAAAATCAGCGCCTTAAACCACTCAGCCAGCACGCTCTGTCACCATATATAGCAGTTTTCTCTAATATAAACATTAAAATGGATTGATAACGGCTTCGCGTGGTAGATGCTTCGCCGCTGCTCCATTAAACGGGCCCTTCTTTTACTTTTGCAATGCATATTGGCACGAACTTAGATCAAGATCTATTGGCAGATGTTGTTTTTTTGTTTTTGGAAGTTTATTTTCGTCTTCATGTCAACAATGCAAGATAAAATTGTCGGTAAGATCGATCGAGATTCAATTATATTGAAATTACCGACCAATTCTTCGCACACGTACGGTATCCTCGATCGCTCAGACCATTTTTTAACATGTAAACCTATGGGGTAACCATGGAGACTGAATTATTTTCCCGGTAACCATGGTTATTGGGATTTTAGAACTGTTTTAACCATGGTTACTGGGAATTTTCGGGAACAGTTAAAGTTTATGAATGCAATTTCGACCAATCAGATTGCTGGATTACTTAAGTGAGGTATATAACGTATTTTAACTGACTTTCACTACCACTCGATAGCACAAAGATGGCCGTCTTTGTTGGTAGTTTAAACAAATGCAGTCAACAACTAAATTATTCATACCTCTTGTAAATTTGATTTTTTTTTTTTTTTTTTTCCTTCTTTAAAAAAAGTTAAGAATGAAAGATGGACTGGTTGAATCAAGAGTTTTGTTGAATACTTTAAGATGTAGGCTTGGCTTTGGGACAAATCAATTACCAAAATTAGTATGGGTTTGAATAATTTATTTGTTGACTGTATATATGAGTAAACCATAAAGAAAGTAAATTTTCATAACGACAATAACATTCAAATCACAAGCAAAAAAATGCATACTAGAATTCAGAATACCACCCCAGAATTTCTCTGTATGTTCTCCTTAAATTAAAGCAAAAACGTCCACACACAAATTAAAGGCTCACTATTTCCTTTATGTTTAGCAGTGTCACTCGGTGCTTGACATATCTTTATTGTACACAAAGCTGATACATAGACACCAAAAATATAATATGCATTTTGAATAGTGTTACTTTACATATTTATCACATTTACACTATACACTACACATACATACATACATCACAACAAACTAAAAAAACTTGATAACATCTTTGGGAATTCATTATAGGGGCTGTGATTAGAGCAATGTACAAGTTGAATCAAATGATTAAAATCATTGTAAGATAATATTTGATGAGGCTCTATGAAATGTTTTACCTACGTTCAATAGAGTCTAAAGGAATGAATAATGAAACTGTCTCAATTTGATAAAACAGGCAAGAAAAAGGCTCTTTATACGAAAAGAAAAAAGAATTCATGTTTTGCTTAGAATAAGTGCTCTCTTTTTTGGGAATACTGAAAGTGTTCAAAATCTATTATCAATCGACTTCTTAGAGTTCATATATACGATCATTACAATTAACATGAATGGAAATTGATTTCTCGATAATTTGAACCATTACAAGTATTATGTGAAAATACTTTTTAAATATAGTAATAGTCTGATTCATAAATGCTTTTACCTGTAGGTAATACATGCTGACTTTTCTTATATCTCTGACTTTTATCCAAGCTTCCAATATATAAACAAGAGTTACATACATGTTTATGTATACCGGTATGACATATTTCAATATGAAATAGGACTTGCTTTTAAAAAATAAATAAATAAAATGAGTGAATTTGTTTATAATTGGGTGAAAAAATATTCAATGAAAAGCAAAAACCCAAACCTAAAACCATTATGGAGTAGGTACACATTTCATAGATTAAATGAATGACAGCATTGATTATGGGTGACTACTTCATCACAAATCAATGTACATGTACAAAATTGTTTATATGTTGGCTTTTTCGCCTTCTTTTTTAAACTCTTTTGTAATTAGAAAATAAAATGGTAAACATTTTATGATTTGTCTGACCAAAAATTGAAGTACAGTAGCAAAAAGGTCAATGTACATGTATCTTTGTCCAATGAAAGTTCATTTTTAAATATCGATTTTTTTTTTTTTAACCTTAATCTTCACACACAAATATGATATATTTTAATTTCCCTCAAAATACATATACATTTCATAAGGATTCATGCAAATATTGTTTAATCTCCAATGTACATTTTGGGGGAGTGATTCTCAAATAGTACTGTAGTAAAATATCTTGATGAATAAACATGTAGGTAATGTGTTCCTTCTACAATATAAACAAAATATGGATATGACTTAGTGCAATGAGAAAGACATATCAAAAGCTATATCCATCATTGCAGGTAGTTAATTTCATTCTTAATTTAAGAATGCATCCCTATCGTATTACATGTACATTGTAGGCTCCAAGATTTGTATTAGAAATTAACATTGGTGTTTTTTCAGTGATGCTAAGAAGATAAGTTTCCTCGATTCATAAACATTTCTCATACATGAATATGAAGCATGAATAACAATTTAATTTATCGCACATCAATGAAAATATTGACACAGAGAACTATACTAACACATTCAAATTATGGATGTCTCTTTCCTGGGGACCTAGTGACGAGGTATTCCATTAACCTGTTATTCATGAATGAACTACAATACTTGGAATCCAGTCTGCATGCATATTATGTTGCTATGTCGGACAATCTTTGTATAAAAAGTTGCATAAAATCTGAATATGTTAGTAAACTGGTCTATTGGAGCAAGAAGAGCACTAACTCTATGTTTTAGATTATGAGTTTAATGCCCTTTTTGCAGAAGATGCCCAATTTGTCTACATTTGTGGTAATATTGTTGGTAAATGTAAACTATTATGTGATTTTGCTGGAATAAATACATTTTTCTTCTTAGGGGGTGAGGGGGCACACTTGGTTGAACAAAATCCTATACCACCCCCTCCCATCCCTTACTGGAAAGTCATGTTGCAAATGCCTCCCAATAATGTGACTATATCTATGGCAGAATTATAGTAATACAAATAAGAGAAAATGTGAAATATTAACACATGTACATGGCTTGTACTATCATATCAAACAAATACAGTGTACAAGAATCTCATGTCACAAATGATGCGCACAATACCCACAGAAAACTATAGCACAACAAACAATGCATACGTGTAAATATATTCATCTGTTATACAAATATAAATATCTGACTCAAATACCTTTACATTGCCACTTGGCATATATATATCTTTTTTTTCCATACATATATCAAAAATATTGATGCTTCACAGTTATTTTCCATGTACATCATCGTATCCATGACAAATAATTCACACATGTTTTTCCTCTTTTCTGCACTTCGCAAAAACGAATATATTACAATCAAACAAGTTTAATCACTAATATCTTTGAAAACTGAAAACATATTTATGAAAAACTCACTTCTAATATACATTTTCCTTGAAATGTCTCTTGATAAACCTCGAAGCAGGCTCTACTTTAAATCAGCGCAGCAAACTTTAAAAAAGAAATAACATTTGTAAAATATATCAATATTTTTTTAAAACATAGATCCTCTTGTCAATTCTTCATTTTGAGTGAAATACAGACATGTACATCACACATCAAATACTGGTTAAAAACTTCTGCAAGAAAATATCAAATGTTTACACAAACTGAAGTTAAACTGAACATATATGGTCAACACTCTGTGATATTGAGCTACAATTAAATGGATGTGAAGTGCAATACAGTAAGTGATTTAATCATCTTAAAGAAATTGATATTGATAAGTATACAAAACAATATTACCACTGAATAAAATTTCAGTGTCCATCCTTTCACCTTCATAGGGAATATGATTTCTAAATCTTGAATACAGTGAAAAGATCTGTCCCTAAAGCCTTTAACGAGGTGTCTTTCAGGGTTATGACTGCATGTAGAATGTGGAATTACAAAGGATATTAGGCTAGGTAGACATAGATGTGTGCACACCTACAAAATACATCAATGTTTCTTTGAACACCATACTTAACACTTTCTTTGCCTTTCTGCTTGGTCACTCATTTGCCACATGTGCAATTTTACACAAAACAACAGGCACCAATAGACCAGTTCACAGTTAGCAAAGTCCCAAATGACCCTGATTGTCCACAGATCTTCAAAACATAAAGAGGTCTCACTTTGTACATTTTGAAATAATCACTCCTACAGCCATGGAGGTGCTACATAAATAGCCTTTGTTTCCGCATTTCAAAGAATACTTCCACCTGTGTATCATGGAGTGCACTGCTTGTGCATAAAGGAAGGATTACATAACTTTTATGAGCACGTATACAGAATTTTGTCTCTGTGTATTTCACAATTTGGTCTGCAATGACCTTAATCTGTTCATGCTCAGACTGCAACTATGAACTGGCTTATTGACAGAAGGACTGCTTTTTGAAACACAATGGCTTTGCATATTTTCCCATTTCCATGGTTGATTAGCTCCATGACAACCCTATAAACACCGGTAAAGACTAATCTTGCACTGGTAACAGTTATATAATATTGAAGCCTTTGGTACATGTATATAATATGTTTCCAATATGTATTCTTAAATTGTTGTTAATGTTCATGATTGATTTGTAATGTTTTGTTAGAAACATAAATAAATTGAAATTGGATTGAAATATATTTATACATATATCCCACCATAAATACAAAGTGTGCCAAAGGAAATTATCTGTGTGGCATTTACAGAGTTAGGCATGGGCCAGGCCATGATAAGTTTGCTGACCTGGGCCCCATTTCACAAAACTTGCCATCAGTGAAAAATGAAACGACCCCCGGCAAGGCACTAATGTCCTTTGAGAAGGCATTAATCTACATTTGCCACACTCAACCCAGGTGAGGTACTTAGGTACCTGGCAGGAATTAATTCCTTGAAATGCTAGAGCACTGTAATGGCAGCTAGGCTAAGCCAGGGTAATAATTTTAATGGTGCTATATAAATGCCTATTATTATTATTGTTCCTGATTAAATTATTTCAGTATTTAGCCACTAGATTTATTCCCTGATTGTAGGAGGATTTGTATTATTTCATTTCAAGAGGGAATTTAATAATATTTTAATTCCGTCATTTATTTCATGAGTTGTTTTGATCTACAAACATCTACATGTACGAATACTCCTCTGTAGAGAGTGTTGGCAAGAATAAAGCTAAATTGTACAGTGATTATTCACAGAAATGCTATTCAACCTTTAAAATAATCTGTAAATATAGTGTGTGTGTCAGTAAGAAAAACTCAATCACCACCTTAAATGCATTAAATGCTTACATGTACATCTAGTATTCCACTGAGAATGATGCACAACAAATGCTGAGGTACATGTATCCAGTTGAGTTTTAAAAATAATAATACTACAATTACAGGGAGTGCATATCATATTACACTAAACTTTTATAAGATGGGGGATTGCAATTTCTTTTTATTCATATAGACTGTAGTAAAGTACTTTCTTTATAATGCCTACATAACTTGGGATAAATATTCAATACTCACAAATGCAGCTGTCAACTTTGGTTTATAGATTAGGTTTGGTTAGGCCGTTAGGTTGAAATAATAAAAAGACAGACCACATGTGAATATCTCAGACTTTGGTTGACTATCAGTTGCTAAATGTTGGGGTCAAATAACCTACGATAGATGGTTCCAAGTACAGTGTGTATGTGCAGTTGCGCAAGTACGCAGTAAATAGATACATGTATCCATAGATCACATTCTACAATGTCCAATATGTCATGACGTACATTATTCATTGTATTCTACTATATATACCCTAAAACATAATACAGTGCAATCTTGGTCTTTGTTTATTTATGCTTTCTTTGGTTGGCAGTCTCGACAAGACCCTCACTCTAGTTTTTATGGCCATCCTAATTCTAAACATACCATTTTGTACAATTCGTACTGTATTGTTCTTCTAAATATATTTCATGTATATACATGTACATATGTATTTTTATTTTTTAATGTATTTGTTAGAATTGGAATAAATAAATTGAATTGAATTGAATTGAATGGAAATTACCTTGTTATATCGGGGGCCCATCTTATAAAGAGTTGCGATTGACCAAAATCAATCGCAAGTCCTCCAATCAATCGCAAATAAGTTGTATATAATATCAACTCTTTATAAGATGACGCCCAGGAATCTTTTTTACATATCAGGGTGTAAAAAAAGAAGAATATTAACAGCTGGGACCAGCAAAATCACTTTGTTATATCAGAGCTCTTCATAATGAGGTTCCACTGTAATCAAATGCTGTCAAAGACAACCATCTACCCTATGTATGGTAAAGCTCACTGGGTTGCAGCTAATAAATCACCTTGTATGTTCAAGACAAGTACAAATATACGAGTACAGGCATATTTTGGACAACTGCAATATAAATGAGTGAACACCCTATGATGCAAATATATATACTCAAGCTGAAGTTTCCTGTGCTGTTTGCTGCAAAAATGAATTGAACAGAAAACTACAAGGACTACATTAATTACATCAAGCTTAGCAGGGTAATTCACATGGAGCACATAACATCTAGGAATGCTACCATAACACATAACGATTCAGGGACAACCATTTGGACATACCTCAAACTTGTGTTCTCAAAGTAAAAATAATTGAGTACACATACACATTAAATAAAGTGTGTCCTTTTTTATACACATTGCATTTCCTTTAATTTTTGTACGGATATGTACATGTACCATTTTCTCTGTTTGAAACCAAAAGGACGTCGACTCTGTGTTAGAGTATATGAATTAACGTCCTTCTGGATAAAAAAAAGAAAGAAAAAGATCCATTCTCTTTGATTTGGAACCACAAGTTCCGTGGTATTTTAGATTATAGATATGCAGCTCCACATTTGAAATAGATTAGTAGACATACATTAAAAGTGAATGAACTGTACAAGGTGAAAGGCACAGCCAGCTAGACAGGTGGATCTGAAACCATACAATGTAGGACCAATAAAACATACCACTGCTCTTTGTCAGTCAATCTGGTTTGGACTTCCAAGGCATCTTCTCTTAGTGGTTGGCTGCAGACTTGAGTCGTCGATCTGCAAGGTACCGCTGCTGCTGCCACACATCTGAGGGTCAACATGCTCCGAGGAATCGCTGGTATCAGCGAGCTTCTCAAGGCTTGTGTGGGAACTGATGGCCTCCATCTCTTGATGGTGACCGTTGTCAGAGTCTTCCTGGAGACGACTCATGCTCTGGCTCCTGCGCAGCCGGTCCTCTTCAGGGTATCTACCGACATCGGTGAGGTTGAGGGCTGACTGGGACAGTCTGCGGGTGAGGTGGCAACGGAGGGCTTCCCGGACACTCGGAGACAGCTCACCCGCTCCTTTGGTGGGCAGTGCAGGGTGGCTTGCTCTGGTGTTCAATCCATGGGAATTAGCAGGTAGTTCCTGGTTTCCATGAGAACCATGTTGGAGGGGATTGAAGCTGCGTTTCTCCCCCAGGAAGTCGGTGAGAGCGGTGAGGGTGTTGTAGCGGCCAAAGCTTAGGTCCATGCTGGCGCTCCTCTGCAGGCACTTGTGGCGCAGCATGCGGGAGTTGATGGAGCGGTGCATAGCTTCTACCGTTGCTGTACTGATGTGAGATGGGTGCCGTTGAGGTTGAAGTCTCAGTCTGGACTCCAAGGCCTCACTGGCTGAGGAGGAGGGGGGCATGGTGAAATTTGACTGCATGCCGCTGGATAACATGGCATCCATCGAGTGACCATCAGTACTGTTGCTTACGTTTTCTTGCACATCTGCAGGGTGACTGCGGTAGGGCACAAAGGCCCCAGTACTGCTAGATGATGGCAAATGAGAGCTCCCATTAGTAAACATGTCAGATATCCTCCTCCTCTCTGTTTTACTCCCATAATGCTCATCATGGTCATATGAGGTTGCAGCTTCCTGTTCAGTTTTAGCAGCATTCTCTTTGACCTCTGCCATAGCAGCTTCGTAAACCTCTCTACAAACAGGAATGGGGATTGGAATCGGGACAGGAATGGGTATAAAGACAGGGTGGGGGACCATAACAGTCACAGGAGGAAGGACAGAATTTCCTGCTGCTGCTGCTGCTGAAGTACTACTTGGTGTGTCTCGACGGGGCTTGTGTTTACTGAATGGTGCGCTGTTGCTGGCGGAAGTCACGGTGCTGCTGGGTAAGGTAGCACTGCTGCCTTGTGGTTTTGGTCGTATCTTCTTGAAGTTGGTTACACCTTGGACCCCTTGAATATTACCCCACTGCTGCGGGTTGAGTCGGCCAGTTGCTTTACGTGAGCCAGCCATTGAGGACTGATTAAGCCCTTGCACCATGTTCACAGGCACCCCTCCAGACCCAACCACTTGCATAACTGGCATCTGGGGAACAACCTGGCGGAAGGACATGGCCTGAGGCATGACAGTCTGCACTCCAAATACTCCGCTTGGCCTAAGCTGAGGCATACCCATCATGGACTGCGACGAACTGGAATTGGTCTGGAACACCCCAGACAAAGGAATGTTAGAAGGGCTAGTTTGGGAATCATGATACGAGGCATCCTGGGAGACAGTATCCGGACTGTTCCGTTCTGATAAACTCTGCTGCTGCAAAGTGGGCGACACCGGGGCAGAACCGTTGCTCTTGCTGCCACTGCTGGCACCAGCTTTGGTCCCTTTTCGTTTCAGGGACGGACCATCCTTGTAGTAGGATTCCATCTTGTACTGGTTCATGCACTTCGGGGAGCAGAACTGTAACCTCCGCTCTCCATCTATCAAGTTGATGTAGTCCTGCAAGTGACGGGTATGCCGACACCAGTCGCATACCTTGTTCCTCTTGAAGTACGCCCTTCTGCAGGAAGCGAAGCAGCGTTCACTGCAGAACGCTTTGGACTCGGTCTGGGTGTTGAGAGTATAATGCTTGAAGCCAGGACTTTTGCACCAAGCACAGGTAATATGGTCTCTCCCATCGCTACACTTGCCCTCTTGAAGACCTTCAAGCATCTCTGTATATAATAAAAACAAATAATAATTTGAATTTAATAACAGTATTACACATATATTTGCAGGCCTATAGGCATAAATAGTAGCTTAAATGGATCCCCTTCCCATTAAAATAAACTTTCTGGTCATTTCTATCATAACTTCAAATGCTTAAGGCTTACTAGCAGCTTTACCGGTTAATTTAACCAATATATATTCTTATACATCAGAATTAATTACAGGCCTTTTCCCAAATTTAAAATACAAAAGTAAATGTATGCAACTCTATACAAAGGATTAGGAGAGAGAAATGGAAAAGATACTGAAAACTGAGTGATTGATTTGACACTACATGTACATTACATGTAAATATTCAAATTCTGTCATTATAGAAGACCAATGTATGATATAGAAACAACTGCATGGAAATGGATGTGTACACATTGTTTGTGAACTTGAATCTCATGACCCTTTGGTGGTAATAGCAGATAACATACAGATTTCATGCACTATATCAGGGGAGTAGTTCACTAAGACTAAGATTGACTTTAAGTTGGACTTAACTATGGCAGGCCATTCACACAACTATTTTCTCTCATCATTTACTGGCATTGGTTTTTCAAAGGATGTACCAATCGTGGTCACAAATCTACAGAATGTACATTTTTTGATAGTTCATTATTGAAGAAAAAAATATTATCTAAAGATCATAATTGAGAGACCAATGGTGAGAGCAATGAGTGGCATGAATGGCCTGCCATAGGTAAGTCCATATTAAAACCTATCTTAGTCTTTGTGAAAAGCTCCTCAGATAGTTAAAGGGATAGTTGAGTTCTGTTTTCAGACCGCAAATGCCTTAAAGTGCATGGTTATTGCTCTAATTCTTATCTATGACATTTATAGTGCCCTTTTAGAACCTAAAATTGCTATGAAGGTAATTTTAGACCCCAAAATGTGTGAAATTTAGCCAATACGATCATACAAATTCAGCTCCACTTTAAACAAAAACATGGTGACGGTTAATTAATTATTTAACTAAAAATATCAATAAATGAGCTGGCTAATTGTGGGTAATATAAGCAACACGAAAATGCCAACAAAAAAGCCAACATCGGCATTGGCTGAAATACGACGTAAAATGCGTTATTTCAGGGTTTTTCAACGGTTTTTTCAAATTTTTCAAAATATCTAATATATTTTGTTAGAAATCATAAAATTTCAGCCGTCTCTGAACTGATTTTGATCAAACAAAGATGAATTTGTCATTTAAATATTATGTTCTTTCAAATTTGACACTCAATTTTTCATTATCTCACAAAAAAATTATTTTGTGTAGCGCCCTCTGCAACAGAACTCAACTATCCCTTTAAGTGAGAACCAGATGGGCATTAAATCCTACACTTTTACATAGGTTTAACAGCATCCTTCTGGCTACCAGCAGACAATACGATCACTTCATATCCCTATCCACTGTACATGTACATGAACCTAACCTGCAGCCTCCTGAGAGCTAGTAGGTGAACTGGGTTCCTCCTCTGCCGACTGGGGATCCGAACCAGACACGGGTGTGATGTTCCCTGACTCGCTTGCTTCATCACCTTTGTTTGCGTGTGCCAGGAGAAGCCGCTTTCTCAGACCTCTCTCTTCCGTGCCGCAATAAAAAAGAGGAATGGAGTAATCGTATTTAGAATTAGAACTGTGAAAATGGTTTGCTCTTACTAGTCTTAGCATTACATTCCTGAACCCTATACAAAGAGAGTTAATATTAAAGCTTATCTGTACCAGCTTATAGGAGGGATTAGACCACCCTGCAAGGTCACTGGACAGGTGGTTATCTCATCAACTCAGCTCTCAATTAACATAAGAAAAAGAGGATCATGGGGGACCAATGGTCACCAATTAGGCATTGTTTTCTATATAGAGGGAGCAAGTAGCTACAAGTAGGACAGTGTGGCTTTAAGGAAAAATGTAATACAAAGGAACTTTAACTTTACTGACTAGAAACAAGTTGGGACTGAGGAAATATCATTTTATGTTTTAACAATGGTCCTCTGAAGTAAGCATACCTCTACCTGACCTAGCTTTCAGAATACCATCCCTAATTCTTTATTCTCACAGTGTACTGGTAACTTGGAAATAACTGTTAAAAGCCTGTCTTTTGTATTGAATTAAATAATGTAAAATTAATAATAAATTAAGTACTAACCTTCCTTCTGATATTTTGGTGCTAACTGCATACTCTGGGTAACGCCATGTTCCACTTTCTCATTGTAACCATAAATAGCCAGCAACTCATTCATGGTGTCTTCAGCATAGTCCTGTGAACGAGAGTTTGTTTTCATTAGGAATGGTTAAAGTATTGCTCAAGTATTCTCAATGGTTTGTAATTGAATATATGCACACAAAAACACAATGAAAACATGTGAAAAGACAGAGGGAAGCAACAGCTACGATGCAAGACCAGAAATTGGAGAAAGAGCATAAGTAATGTGGGTAGCAACTAGCCACAGCTTCAGAGAAGGACCTGGAATTTGAGTAAGAACTTAGTTGAAGCAGATGACCCACTCAATGAAAAGACATTCAAGAACTAGAAAATGAATGAAATTTTCTCCTCTGACACGAGAGAACTTCAAACCCAAAGTCACACGCAATCACATGGATTCATGAACATACATTGCACATGTAGCCCTTTAACAACAACAGATGTTTTATCCAAGATATCAAGATACAATATTCAGCAATTAATATGGAAGGATTTTGAGCTACCGGTAATATATGGAATGAGATCTGAAAATCTCTTGTTCAATTGGTTTACATTTGTGTCTGTGAAAAAAGACATTTTCTTAAAAAGCAAGAATATCGCACCGTAAAAGTGGATGGTTGGTCATATCAGCGATACACAGATATCTGTGCATTTACTGTAGTTGCCTTCAGGTGTATGTACATTGTACATCTATATGGGATTCACAGCAAACTGCTGCACAATACAATTGCATACCGTACCTACGGGGTGCGGGCTCGCGCATGTGTGTGAAGTTAGCGACCGTAATGATGAATTGCTTAGATCCTTTATTACGGTTGCTAACTTCACATACTGTACGCGCGTGCGAGCCCGCACCCCACCGTTAGTATAGTATGCAATTGCAATTGTATTGTGCAGTAGTTTGCCGTGAATCCCGTGAAAAAGTGTATATCCAGAGATGCCAAGTTAAAAAATCAGCTTTGCGTGACATTTTCATGACTCGGCGCGCGAGCGAGGGTATAGCATATAGCGTATATTTCTAAATCAAGCACACGCGTGACATGATAGCCAGCCTGCATGCATGCTACGTGCTAACTCCGGGAAGCTCCAACACCGGAGCTTCCCGGAGTTAGCTACGTGCATGCGATATATGTACTGTACACAACCCTGCGAGGAGCTAGGGCCAGTACGTACATAGAGGTAGTCTAGCAATTACTACTTCTTTCTTTTCCCCAGTCTGGCCCTGATGCGTGACAGCGTTTTCAGACCCTCGATGCATGACTGTCACGCATCATGAGTGACACTTGGTAGCTCTGGTTAAGTCTTTGCTTTTAGGAAAAATATTCCCAAAAAGATAAGAAAATTGACACGAAAAAGGTGACAAACATAACAACTTTTGAATCATGACTATTATTTGAAGAACTGATGACGATTTATTTGATTTTTGGAAGGTTTTAATAAGGTATCTCCAAGGCAGAGTTTTGGGTCAAAGTATGGATATGATTCTGATTATGCGCCTTGGTTTTTTCTACTTTTCTAAAGTAAAATTCTAGATCTCTTTTTTAATTTTCACCTTCACGTTTCAATTTGAAGACGTTAAAAAAAGATTGCTTGTCAGCTCGATAATCAGCTTATTAAATCCTTTTCCATTTCAAATGAATACTTTTGTATATACAACTACAAGTAAATGATTTTGAACACACCTCAATAATAACATATTGAAGAAAAAAAAATGAATGAAATATTTTTTCCCACACCATTTAAAATACGTGGGACTGGGGTAACTTACCTGTATATCTTCGTCTGGCGGCTCCGTCTTGACTTGCATAAGTTGACTTTTAATGGCGCTCACATCAGAATCCTGATCCGTCTTCTCCTCCATATTGGCAGTCCGATGTCAAGGAATTCGGTAAGATAAATGGAGAATAAATCAGATTTTTCCCATCCAGATTTGACACTGAAATATGTTATTGTTTTATAGAAATTGACGTCGAAAAAATGACAAAAATAGCTCATTGTTTGCTGCCCTCTATAGTTCATGCTCGGATCAGTCTTACGCGGACCTCAAATTGATTTTTAAACAGTCAGGATTCAATGATTTCTATATAGAAATCTATACCGGGGATTTTACTAATTTCTCCAACCGAAGAGCCCCCCCCCCCCCCCTAAACTGATCTCTACGATATATTCCATGAAGACCAATACCCCCATCCATATTGAAAATATAATCATATGAATGCCCCTCATAAGGCTCAACCCATGGTATGATGGCAATTTCCGGGGGGGGGGGGGTATATTTTGAGCAATGTCCAGTTCATGTTTTTTTTTAAATAGAAAGCTGATCACACCAGCAGCTCCTATAGATAGTCCCAAACTGTTTGCTGCTGCTCAGATGATGTATCTCTAATGTATTTATAAAAAAAGTAAATTGTACACTTTTACTATTGTATAATAATATGTTTGAATTATAACGGAGAAAATAGACATTGCATTCGTAGAAATGCAACTGGATCTAAAATCCTCCACTGAAAGCCGGAGGACCGTACCTGCTCATAGACTTTTTCTTATAGAGTCTTGACGCCCTTCTGGCTTTCATCATACGATACCATGTTCTTGTATTATGTTTTATGTATTACATGTTATACTAATGGAAAACAAATTTCTGTATTATATTATGGACAATAAAATCTTGAATCTTGAATCTTGAATCTTGGTAGAGAGGTATACTCTTCACCGGCGCAACAAAGTCCGGCTCGTAATACACGAAAAATCGGCCCGTATTGACTTTACACACTGGACTGAGGGAACATGCATACGCATACCCTAAATGACACTGAGTGTGTGTGTGTGTGTGTGGGGGGGGGGGGGGGGGGGGCTAACAGCAAACCTGACCCTAACAAAAGAAAGTTAAGAAAACAGCACTGTTCTTCCAGTTTAAAGACCAACTCTAGCCAGCGCGCATAATCACAATGCTCTAGTAAACCAGGTGATTCACTTAGGCCTATATAATATCCTATTCGCATCCCCGGAGAATGGAAGGCTCACCCCTTTTTAATTCAACGATTCAAAATGAGTAAATAAAGAAGAAAGTTTCGAAAATCATAAGATCCAAAGTTCCGTCAACCGTTCGTTGCACCCCTCGAAAATAATGATAAAATATGGCTTGGTTTATGCTAAAAAGGTCAAAATTGTCTCAATGGGGGCTCAATGGAAGTATAAGATGCTTTCCCGTTGGGTTATACCCTACTTTGCACGTCGTTTCTTATTTATAATAATAATGGTTCTAAACTACCAGTAAAAGTACTCTTTGCAGAGTTTATAGTAGCCCACCCCTCCCGTTTTCTACAGAGAAAAAAAAGGTATGGTTTGTGCTTGTGGTTATGTCATCATCAGCATCACTATAATGATGATAATATTAATAGCGATAATGATAACAATAATGATAATGTAATTATAATAAGTAATATAATGATAATAATTATTATAATAATGATTATGATAACAATAATTATGATAATAATACTAATTATAATGATAATAATCATAGTTATAATTAAAGTAGCACTCATCTCTTTTCTTAACGTGTTAAGTGTATAGGTAATGCCTGGCGGGAAGATGAGATCCAGTCCTGTGAATAATGAGCCTACGAGAGAACGGCACGCCTAGAAAGGTGCTTTTCAGGGGGGGGGGGGGTGGTCGGGAGCGGGGAGTAGCACTTATCTCTTTTCTCTTGGAAAATATTCAGGTGTTAGGTTTAGGTATAATGTCTGGCTGGAAGATGTTGGTCTGTGAATGATGATCCTACTGGTCACTTTCCAATTGTTAAACTGTAGGAGAACAGCATGCCTAGTCTTTTTCTTTCTTTCTTTTTTATTTTTTTCCCCTCTCTTTTTTCTTCTTATTTGTTCTGTTTTGTTTCCTTTTTTAGGTGGACTTTAATATCAAGTTAGCTTTAATTACCATGATGCCATATTTTTTTTCTGTTGCATACATAGCTATAGGCCTAATTGATAATAAGTAAATGCGATGTTGGTTTTGTAGGGCTAATTCCCAGCTTATATGGGAGAGATGG
The DNA here is from genome assembly GCA_035222895.1 of Strongylocentrotus droebachiensis. Classification (NCBI taxonomy): domain Eukaryota; kingdom Metazoa; phylum Echinodermata; class Echinoidea; order Camarodonta; family Strongylocentrotidae; genus Strongylocentrotus; species Strongylocentrotus droebachiensis. The sequence continues at coordinate 71,677 of JAVYIG010009952.1, forward strand.
CCTGCCTGCATAATAAACCTTAAGGGGCATTATTTACCATTATCAAACACGCTTAATTAGTCATGCCTCCAATGACAAAGATACTAGGGGATGTTAGAGTTAGTCCCGGGTGTAGTGGAGTAATAACCGTGCGAATCGTAAATAGAAGAATATTACGGGTACAAATTTTCCTAACCCCATTGAGCGAATCGAGAATGCATTGCCTCTGCGGACAAAATGTGTTCAAACTATATACAGAATACAGAATGCAAATTTCATGCTCGCATAAAGAATTGTAATTTGTTATAGTGCGTCGATATAATGCAAAGTTTTCCGGTTCATTCGCTATCAATACGTCTCTGGTCGATATGTTTCTTTGAATGAAAATTCCCGGAGCATTGCGCCCCCCCCCCCCCCCGAATTAAAATAAAAGAAAATCGCTGGCCTCGCATGCAACAGAAGTCCATTAGAGCCCCCGAAACACCCCACCCGGAAATTTCTTCCATAAAAGGTACAGTTACACTCTGCCGGTTTCCTATCTTTTAGTCTAGAAAATCAACATACATTTAGCTGTCACATTCACATCGAGGCGGGGAAGGAAGTGGGAGGCAAACTTCCCCCACTCCCATTGCCCCTCCCCTGTCCAGGTAGAGGGGTTGTTTACATGTATTTGTATATCTTATTTTGTGTATTTGAATTAAAATACATAGAAAAGGTGTTTTTTTTTCTCCTTTGCTCGCTCGCTCGACATTATCAGCTGTTCATGTCGACATTTGGGCAACAGATGTCAGCGCCCCCTAGCGGTAATTGGGTCCCTATGCCTTATTAGACCTCGGTTAGTAGGTATATGGTCAGACGAAGTCAGTATAGTATAGTATAGTATTGTACAACTTTTTTTTGGAAGAGGGGGATATGAACAGTTGTACGTAAAAATAATTCATTCTAGAGAGCCGGAGGGGAGGGATAAAACAATTTTTACTTTTGGGATTAATGTCGAACCAGTGTGGAAAGCAAATAGGATGACACAAGTCATGAGCAAGAGGGAAACATATTATTTTGTACTGTATAATTGCTTGGTGTTTTGGTAAAGAAAGATTTCCAATATATGACACAGACAGAGAGAGAGAGAGGAAGATAAAGAAACAGATCACTTTGCAATTTTAATTAAGATGATAGAGGACGAGAAGGCGTGAAATTTGTCCACTGACATCATAGACCAGGATGTCGAGAAAGGATATGGACAGTTTACTAACCAAGATAAAAAGCAGTGAGCTGGCCATGCCATGCATGGGGACTTGGCACCGGTGCACCAACAGATCTATGTATATTAACGTCCAAATTTGGCATTCGTCAATAATGACTCCCCCTCTCCCCCCCCCCCCCCCCTCTCTCTCTCTCTCCCTCCTCCCGCAGAAATCTTTCGTTCGAAAAAATATAAACGTGTTGAACAGCGATAATTAGAAAACGCCTCTATCCTTGCGCATATTATGCCCACCCAAAGCCCCCACCCTACACTTCCGCGCAAATCGTTATAAATCCCATCTCAGGCTTTTACCAAATACTTGATGAAAATAGCACCTAATTGTGAGTCCAATATTATACGA
>JAVYIG010009953.1:0-73256 GCA_035222895.1 Strongylocentrotus droebachiensis
AAATACAGTTTTAAACCGTATTTACAAAAGCAAGAAAAATCACATCAGCAACAACACGGACGAAAGAATGTACAACGAAAGAAGAATAAAACAACAACAAACAAACAGAGAAGCAGACGGCTGGATAGCCCATTTTCAGCTGCACTAGTTGCAGAGTGCAGCTGGTTTTCCATGGGGACCATGGAAACTAAGTAGTGGAAAAAGAAAAAGAAGATAGGGGCCAGGGGGGGGGGGAGGAGAGAAAAAACAAAGCAACAAGAAAGAAATTGTATTCAAGTCTTACGGTATTATTAACTAAGTTGTGAAAGAGATCTTTTGAATACAAATGAGGACAGAGATGTGCAATTGCGAATATAGGTTTGGGAATGCTGTTGTAGGCTTAATTATAACTCAGAGTCAGTCCAGTCAGTGTTCGGGATTTGGGAAGGAAATATTAATTTACACTAACTCTCCTTCTCCTCGACTATCCTCTTCCTATACTCCTTCTCTACTAAGGCTCGATCCTCCTCCCATTCCTTATAACCTTTGTTTAGGTCTAGTCTTTTAAACACTCATCATATGCAGGCTACATTTTAGCTTACATTATACTTTGATGTGGATTGTTATTTATGTGGTCTAAATTTCGGAGTCACCCTGTTTATTTGTTTGTTTGTGTGTTGTTTATTTTATTTTAGCACGATGTCTTACTTTAGCCAATGGCAGTTTTTTAAGCATGGCATCGATCATCCAATCTCTTCCTCTCGTTCTGCTTTTTATTTAGAATCCATTTAGCTACCCAGCCTCCCCACCCGAATTAGAGGTAAGTTAGGGGTAAGAGGACACTTTTTTTTTTTGTCTCGAAATTTGAAAATTTGACTTTTTTTTGTTGGCATAATTAAAAAAGAAAAAGAAAAAGAAAAAAAATCACAAAAGGGGGTGTTTTGCTCCAAAATAGAATACACACATAAACAAAACTAAAGGGGGGGGTTCAACCTCCAACCACCTCCCCCCCCCCCCTCCCCCCCCCCCCCCCCCCTGCGTACGAGCCTGGATTAAAGTATTAAACTGAAAATGAATAAATAAAGGAACAGTTCCAAAAACCCGATAACCTTTATATTATTCGTCATCGGCGACAAGAAAGATTGTATCGTTTTACTAAATAGAGAGGCCGCAAAAATATCTACCCGGTTTTGGTATTGGTCGAGTTGTCGCAAACCTCTTGCGCTATATTGTGCAATCACCGCATTCACTCTATGCATGTGGCTACAGTAGTACCATGCATAGTAAACAACACACGTCGCTGAAGTTCTCTTGATCTGCATCTCGGACCGGACACAGTCTGTATCATAATAATATAATTAAAGTTTAGATTCAGCTCATCTCTTCGTCATTTTTCGCCTACCTATCTTGATCTGCGTGAGTGAGGTAAGGAATTAGATTCAGGAACAGAGTGAGAGTCAGATTGAAAGTCATTGAAAGTTGGTTGAGTCATAATTTATTTCGTGGATTCTTCATTTATCGACATGCATGATGAAGATGAGTGAAACAATGAATAAGATTAAAATAAAAGTGCATGATCGATGATGAGCGAAAGGAGTGAGATATTTTGGACAAGGAATTAAACACGATAAAATGCCAAAAGTATCATGAACAGTCAGTAGATCTATAGGGGGGGGGGGGGGGGAGGGGGCTAGTTTGAGAATCCGAATCCCGATCCGTGCGCTGAAAATGGGAAAAGTGGATTCCGCATAAAATACCCCTACTTCACCGTCTACTTTTAATAAGGGTTGACCGTCTTCCTGAAGGATTTATTTAGTGCTGTAGCTCGGAACCCAAAACCCGGACCCGGCCCGACCCGGCAATTTTCCAAATTCCTTAACGGGACCCGGAAAGGTCCGGTAACCCGGTGAGAGTTGGACTGAAATAATATCGACTAGATTCGATATGAAAGCTACTACAAACACATCTTGTGTGATCTACCGACCTTGTCCTGAATGGAGGAGGGCACATCGCTTCATTTTGTTTATCATGCTGTCTGTGAGTCCAGACATAAGTCCCAGGTCAGCATAAATTATCATCCTTAATCCACTCCCTAAAAAGATGAAGCATAAGGCTAGCTACATGTATGTAGGCATCCTAAAAAAATAGCTCATTTCCCTGTCAGAGTGCCCATACAACATGCTCTACTATGATTGGTCTGTTTGTCTGCCAATTAAAAACAATAATTACATGTAAGGCACATGATATAGCTTAACCGATATTTGCATATATTTTGGAATTTGCGCATAGCAGGACAAAGGCTGCTTGTTGATCCTTTGAACCTTTGAACCCTGTTCAAAGAAACCGCGGTGTAATGTTACACCCAGCTGAGCCCAAGCTGTCTGGCATGCATCAATCTTTGACAGGGAATGTTTTTGTATTCTAAATTTTAGTGACATGATAGTGAAAGAGATATATCAGATGTGAATGAATTTTTTGGGGAATCGAGAGACACAATGAAAGAAACTTAAAAGAGAAAAGAAAACATGAGAAAAACTACATTACGTAAATAATTCTGTACTTTTATTTTTTTTAAAGCAAGAAGTTCAAATTGATTTAAGGGGGGGGGGGAAGGTTTTACCAATATTCGAAAGATGATTAAAAAAATAGAAAAAGAGAAAGAAGAGAGAGATCAAAGATGGAAGGAAGAGAATGATGGGTTAAATGTGCCAGTCGCTCGAGAATGGGAGACAGACAGAGAGACAACTGGGGGCAAGGAGAATAAAGCAAACTTTCACATGCACACGACGATCTCACAGCTCAGCATGCACAATACGTGAATTTGCCTAAACAGTACAGGTCAACAAACTTCATAATTTATGATTTGTCAGTACTGTGTGCCAGCGGTCACTGACAAGTTTAATTTATGCTGGCCTCACTCTCCGCCCACTCACAAGGACAGTTTCTGATTGGTCTGATCAGTCACATAAAGCAAACTTTCACATGCACAGCTCAGCACTTGCCTACACACAGGTCAACAAACTTCACAATGTTACTGATTCGTCAGTACTGTGCCAGTGGTCACTGACAAGTTTAATTTATGCTGGCTTCACTTCCCGCCCACTCTAAAACACATTCAATGCTAAACACATGCACACACAGATTTCAGGCACACATGCATGCACACATTAGCAATACACTGCATTGTGATGGGCTAGCTATGGCAATCGTACGCATGGTGTGGCATGTTTACATTTAAGTTGACGGTTTTATCATGATGAAAGATAAGTAGATAACGAACAATGAGCTATTTAAAAACTTTTTTTTTACTGCCGGGTTGTGTTACCGAGTTGACCCAATTCTGGTTAAAGTTCGGTCCGGAATTGGTCCGGCCCGAGACGCTCAACCCGGCGGGTTAGAACCCGGTAAGCCTTCCGGGCTACAGCACTAGATTTATTGTTCATAACGTGAAAGTCTCTGTACAAAGTTACTAGAGTAAAGAAGGGGGTAATCGACCAGCTTCAGTTTTCGCCGATTGGTTGGATGCATGATAAAATCACTTTAAAATACATTGCATACACGATCCTTATATTCTAGGGCACATCTGTCCGCGTATACGAAGACGATCCTCGTTTATTCGGACGATCCTTATTCTCGGACCAGCGCTCCTACTGCAGAGCTGCCAACTAGTACGGATTTCCCGTAATTGGTACGGAAATTAACGACCATTACGGAATGTTGTTTAAAATTACGGATTAAAAAAAAAAAAAAAAAAAAAAAAATTATATATTTTTTTTTTCCCCATTTTTCCTGGAAGACTGTGTTGTGATGATATGAAACTCATTATTTAACAACTTTGTGTGAGTAAAATCACCAAAAATTTCAGATAATCATGTGTCTTGTGCAATGTTGGCGTGCCGTTTTTATTAGAGTCATAGCGCCGCATAGGAAATTACTGATTTTGAGCCTTGTGATTACTGATTTTCTGTTCTGGAGGTTGGCAGCTCTGCTACTGGTGCAAGTGAAAATAAGCATGGCCTGGACCGGGTACAATGCAGACCCAGTAATATGCATGTAACCAGTGGTGAAATCTATAGAACTAGTGTCCCCTGTCGGTGTTGTGCAACCATTTATTATTGACCCGGAAGAATTGATGATGAGCAAGATAGAGGTCTTACCATGAAGGTCTATAAAATGTAGACTTAACTTCATAGTTTTCACAATTTTTTACATTTCTTTTCTACAGATACCAAAGGCTGAGCTACAATACAAGTACCATGTCTGCTCCGGTGTTCACGTGCATCTCGTGCAGAGTGGCATTTGCCAGTATGGACCTCCAGAGGGCCCACTACAAGTCAGACTGGCATCGCTACAACCTCAAGCGCAAGGTCGCTGAGCTGCCCCCTGTCACTGCCTCCGAATTCAAGCAGCGGCTGCTCGCCCAACAGTCCAAGACCGCAGAGGAAGCGCGAGACACGTCTACGAGATGTGGCGTCTGTGGGAAGCACTTTGGCACAGAGAATGCCTACACAAACCACTTAGGGTCCAAGAAGCACAAAGAAGCAGAGGCTAAGATGAAAGCGGTTTCCAGTGCGGACAATGGCGACGAGGTCTCCATCAAGAATGCAAAGAATAAGCGCGACCAGGCGAAGGTTGATGCTTACGAAGGACAGAAGATGATGAGGGAAGGAGCCGAGAAGAAGAAAGAACAGAAGATTGAAGACAATGCTGCATCGTCATCATCACCGTCGTCGTCATCGTCGAGTTCCAGAAAGGGGAACAAACCTGCAGTCCCTGCTCAGGTGGACGATGATGAAGTCATGGACGATGGGGAGAGGGAAGCAGAATGGGAGGATGTGGAAGGAGAGGAGATACCACCTACAGATTGCCTCTTCTGCAGTCGATCGTCGTCATCGATAGAAAAGAACCTTCATCACATGACCCTCTCTCATAGCTTCTTTCTGCCCAATGTTGAATTCATTGTAGACATGGAAGAACTGTTGACATATCTTGGTAAGAACATTAGAATAGCTGCTTTATGATGTGAGGTAACAATTGATAATGACTTATATGTTAAATGGTATGACTTTGAAAAGTATTAAATAGAGGGGCTGTAATGCTATAATCTAAAACAAGGAATAAGATGTGTAATATTGAATTGAAGAGAGTATTAGCTGAGGAAGGATGTGACCATACCTGTTCTTGAATCTTTTCTTATCTTCTCTAGAATACTTTACCTGACCCTACTTTTTACTCTTATACTTTTGTTTTTAAATATGTCTTTATTTGACAATTTTCAATTGGATCATTAAAATTGGATCAATCCAGTGAAGTAGCTAGCCAAAGATATTTTGGAGCAGGAAATTATTGGAGCATAAATTCTAGAGAGAGAGAGAGACGGCTCTATTCCAAGTGAAAATATAAAGACTGACTTTCACTTTTCATTGCAGATTTGGTAAAGTTACAGTTATCTGCAAACAAAATTATGACTTTTCTATGGATAGCTGAGAAATAACCTCCCATCATATCTTGTTTTCTTAAAGTTTTTTGATATTCTTAAGAGTGATTTCATTTGTCCATTTCCTGTTGTTATTTCTTGCTGTACTAGGTGTCAAGGTTGGGTGTGACTTCACATGTCTTTGGTGTAACAACAAGGGAAAGGCCTTCTATTCTCTGGATTCAGTTCAGAGGCATATGAGAGATAAGGGCCACACTAAGATGCTCTATGAAGGAGACGCCATCTATGAATATTCAGAATTCTATGACTTCAGGTAATTAATTGGGTTGCCTTTTATCATGTTGATGAAAGCAAAGAAATGACTTGCCTTCGTAGATTAGCATTTCCAAATTTTGTGTAATTCATATGATTAAAGATTACTTACAGCACATTGAAGGGGGAAAATGATTTCACAATTATAACCTGCATGGACATTTTTGCAGAGATTTATCATTAACTTTCATGTGTGCCAGAACTACTTGTCTACTCTCGTGTTACTGTCATCATTATTCAGAAGGCAAAAGAGATATTTAAACTTGTATATATCTTTTTACTATCCTGAATACACTGGGCAAAACAATTTGTTACTGTTGATAGATCAGGTATGTTGAAGTGATGAATAATTGTCATTTTTATTTTTAACCACCAGGAAAAGTTATCCAGACTTTGATGCAAAGAACGGAGGTGCGGTAGGAGGAGAGGTTAAGGATGGTGAGGAGGAAGATGAAGAAGAAGAGATGGACTTAGGCAGCTGTGAGATGAAGGAGGAAGGGTTTGAGCTTACACTGCCCTCTGGTAAGTTAGCAGAGCTATCTTATCCCTGCACTACTTGTAGCTACTTACCCCTCTATAAAGCCGGCAATGCCTAAGCAGTACCCGTTGATCCCCCGTGGACCCATTTTTCTTATGTTAATTGAAAGCTGATTTAATGAGATAACCACCTGCCAGAGACAATGCAGGGAGGTCTAATCGCTCCTGGCCATACTAGTGCAGACAGACTTTAAGATAAATAAGGATTGCTTTGAGCTTATGCTGCCCTCTGGTGATAGCACAGAAATAGTTTATTGTATTTCTTTGACAAGGTTATAATACAGCATGAGTAAGTACAGTTAAATCTGCTCTGAGTGACTACCTGTATAGAAGGACCACCTGTCTCTATATCAACCACATTGTTTGCCCATTGATATATCTCATTGAATCCTGCATTTCATGTACAGAGGAAGTTGTACATTAAGAACCCTTTCCTGTCTTTTCTTGTGCCGTTCTATTATACAATTGTCCCTCTATTTAAGTCCAATGAAGAATCAGAGAATCTTCATATAAAATTCTATATCTTTTAGGAGAAGTTCCTTGTATGCTTTAAAGTCCTTGATGTTGTATGGCAGCTTAATCAAGCCAGAATAAAAGCAATATTCTATTCATTCACCCTTGAGCATCCTACAGGATGTATGTCATTCATTCATTTATTGTTTTTTTCTTTGAGAAATAAGATTTAAGGTTTATTTTGTATGTGGAGGCCTGCTGGTGACCCACGAGGTGGATGTACGCTCATGTAGAACATTTAATTGTGAAATTAATCATTAATAACTGATGACATTGCCATCACAGATGTAATGGCAATGAATTTTGATTGCCATTTCCATGTTTGAATTGCAGGAATCAAGATTGGTCACAGGGAGCTTAGCAAGTATTACAAGCAGAACCTTCCCCTAGAGAGACGAGTTGCCAAGAAGAATCCTGCCCTCATTGGTAGATTGATGACACAGTATAAGGCCCTCGGCTGGCATGGTCTCAAAGGTAAACATATTGTTTTAAAGCTAATAGTTATCTCTCCATCTGAGGCTTTGGGGCAAATCCAATCTATTTTGTTCTAAATATGTTATGAACCACAACTGTGAGTGTATCTGATAATTGCATGAAGTTATCAATAGTGATCAAATCAGACCAAATCTGTTTGAGGCATAATTATAATCAATTTGTGTATATATTCATCAACAACATAATTGTTTAAATCTTAATACTGCAAACCAAAATTACTCTTATATTGCTACTAATATGCAAATGAGATGATTGATATGCTAATTTTCAGACGTTGCTCGAGTTGAGTATAATAAACCATGAATTTGGATCAAAAGGTAACCAAATCGTCTTGATTTTCTTATTATATAGATATATTTCTAAGTTGTGAAAGGGCAAAATATGAGTTAATTGCCCCGACCTAACAATATGTCTTTGAAAAAAAGTCAGATTGTGTCTTTGAATATATCTTTTATAACAAACCTCTTTTCTATATCTCTCTCTCTCTCTCTATCTCTCTCATTGTACAGGAGAAGCGTCTGAGAGGAGGATTCGAGACCTCCGCTATGTTCAAAAGTTCCGCAGCAAGAAGCATCTCTCACTCGGAGTCAGGGCCAACAAATTCCAGACGTATTTCCGCTGCCAGAACCCAATATAGACCTCCATTCACAGTTACTGCCAAATTTTTTCTTCATGATCACCTCTTTTTAGAGGTCACCTGTCTACAGTGGTGGTCCCTTTACTGATTGCTTACAAGAGAACCTGTCCAGAAAGACCATTTGTCTACAGTATTCAATTTGTCCTTTACCCTTGATTAGCCTGTAATGACTGTTTTGATTGTAGTTATATTCCAGTTAAACCTGTCTATAAAGACCACCCTAGGGAGACAAGAAAAGTTGTCTTCATAAGCTGTTGGTCTTTCTGTACAGTGTCCTGGCTTTAATACAGGATGCAATGAAAAACACTTTGAAAGGAAAACAAAATGTATTTATAGACACATGGTCTTTCTATACAGGTGGTTGTAAAGGTAATTTTGACAGCATTATCCTTGTACACATACATGTACACGTACTGTCTTTTGAACATCATTGTTTGTATGATTTGTATCCTTCGTCCCTTCCTTAAAGGTATCAATACCTTGATGGTATACAAAAATGTTTTATGAAAGTGCTGTTTGATAAATAAAATATTAGAGTAACTATTTGCTTTTTTGTATAAGTACGATTATAATTGCCCATTCTTTTACAAATCATGCATTTGCAGATTGATGTCCCTTTTTCTTTGATGATATAAAAATCCAGCATTCTGAGAATAATATTTTACAATAAATCATTCATATGAAATCTATGACCAGTATGTCTTAAGTATATGATATAGATACATCAATAAATAGTACCAATTAAACAAAATTGTATTCATAAATAGTTTATTTCTGTAGCTCAAGGCTTGCATAATCTGTGTATAAAGTAATTTGTACATTGCAAACATAACAAATAGTAAATAAACAAATCAGAATAGTTTAAGACAAACAGAACATAATATTTAACATATAATACTGGAAGTCAAATAATACTTTACAAGCACACAACAAACAAATACAATTTTGTATGTTAACAACGTATGGACTTGTATGGCACTTTTGCCATAGGAAACGGGCACTTGTTTTATAAAAACTGTTATTACATATATATCATCCAGGCTGTAGGGTAGATTGATATTTCAAAATGCAACATTCAAAGCAAAAATATAAACAATACATGGCAAGAAGAAGAGAAAACAAAAGAGAGTGAGAGAAAGAGAGATTGATGGACAGAGAGAGTGTGGATAAGGAGCAAATGTGTTTACTGACATAATAAAGGCATGAGAATTTGCAAAAATTATCATCTACCAGTACATTTATTCTGAATCATTCAAGAAACTTTCGACATTGATTAGTAATGTAGAAATATTTCAGAGTATTTCCTACAATATCAACACAAATTCTGTGTGTAATTGCTAGCTAGCTATCTGGAATTAACACATTCCAAATAAATGTTCCACAGCACTACATGTACTCGTGCTTGGCACTTTTTTAAAGGCACAGATATCATACTTCATCATTCACACATTTCTGAGTACTTTTGTAACAAAAATAAAATCTTTTATCAACATTATTCTACATCTTAACCAAGTGCAATCGCCATGCTTTACTATTTGCATACAAATTCAGTGTACTTTCTATTTTCATGAAAATTTGACATTCACAACCCGCCACAGGTAAACATAATCGTTAGTTATTGGCTGAATTCTTAGTGCATTTTCTACCATTATAAAAGTTCAATGTGATAAATATCTGCGAACACTGAGCTGTCAAACCACCCTTCAGTGTGACCATATGCACATATCGTCTGTTCAGAGCTACAAGGGCATTAACTCATATACTTTAACATAGGGTTAACACCCTTCTGGAAGATGAAATGCCTACTGGTACATAAAGACATCTTTCCTTGTTTCTCTTGATGCTTTCATGGCCATTACATGGATCTTTCTTAACCTATGAACAATATTTCTACAAAATTTGTGGTTGCAGACAAATGTCTTCATTACTAGCTACCAGTTTTCTCTGCATGATACATCTTAACCAAATTTGACATGAAGCTGACTAAACTTTGTTTGGCACACTTGATCCTCCTGCAAACATCTACTTCCAAAGAGTCATTGAGATGGGTGTATTGACTACAGAAACGTCCATACACCATAGTATTCAAGAAAGGAAATTCCAGTATCGGGCACAACTGCGCGTTACAGTACAAGCTACTTATCTTCTCTAAATCTCATCTTCATTTTGGCAAGAAACTAACTAAAAGTAAGCTTTCTTTCTGCTAATGGCCAGTTCTTTGTTACTTCAGTAAAGCTTTGGTTTCTTGACCACACAACCTCTACAGAGCTTTTTTCGATAACAATCCTGTGCCTTGGTCAACTGGTCAATATAGCACTAGCTACTTTCTTCTCTATAACCATCTTACCCACTTTTCCTGTGAAACTGACTAAAATTGAGATACTTTTCCCACTATTAGCCCCAACTAGAAGGTGCTGTACAGCTGCTTGATACAGTGCTAGCTACTTTTCTTCTCTACCTCTACCAACATTTCTCCTCAAAATTCCTAGAATTAAACACTCTCTCACCGATGGCCACTTCCTGAGGCTCTCTTCAGTTCATTCTTACTTTCTTGATCACAGAAAACGAACCACAGGGCACTCTTCAATGAGAAATTCCTTTCTCTCGGACACCTGCTTAATACAGTGCTAGCTACTTTTCTTCTCTAAATTCTACCCATATTTACTCATAAAAGTGACTTAAATTGAGCTCTGAACCGGGAAAAGACCATTCCTAGAAATATCCTTCAGTTCATCCTGGGTTTCTTAATCTTAGGTGTATCCGTTGGGCTCTTCTCAAAGTAAAATGAGCTGAACAGTCCTGTGTTGGTCTTCGATAGACCGCACGCATCTTGGCTCATGAGCTCCTGCGTGTTGCAGCTGTGTTGCTCGGAGTTGTTGTTGCTGTGTTGCTCAGAGTTGTTACTGTCGGTGTTGCTGCCACCTGTTGTGGCCTCGGCTGCCTCCAGCATGTCCATGTCCTCCTGGGAGAACTGGTCATCTTCTTCAAAGAAAGATTGCTCAAAGTATGACAGGATGCTCTTCTGCTTAGGATCCTGAGAAAAGATATAATAATAATAATAATAATAACAACATTTATAATGCCCACATATCCACCTAAAGGGATGCTCAAGGTGCCTTAACAATTTTTTTTTTTACAAGGGCTTGAGCTGTGCTGCCATTACGGCACTCTAGCATTTTAAGGAACTACTTCCTGCCAGGTACCCATTTACATCACCATTTGCAGACGAGATGAACATTCATAACCCTATTTGTGAAAGCTTAATCTGACACACAAACATGCATACGTGGGAAGTTGTTGAACCACTTGGCTCTTAAGCTGCTGTTTGGGGCTGACAAATAGAAAAGATGAATATTTGAAAACCACAGTAAAACCTCCTTTCGTATAGACTATTCGTCTATAAACACATTATTTTTTCACTAATCAGTGTTTCTCATTGAAACCAATACTAACGTAACCTGTAGCTAAAGACAACCTGCTTATAAAGACCGCAATACAATGCGTGTATAAGGTTTAACACACATTTCAATGGGATTTCGGTGAACTTGCACTTATGACAGTTTTTTGACGCCTTGGTGGTTCCCGTATTGAGTCTATGGGAATGAAGAAAGTTTGTAGTCGATGGATTAAAATAATTTACATCGCATCCAAATTGATCATGTAGGAAATGTTTACCTTTAATTCTGTGGTGTCGGCTTCCCCAAAGTCATCTTTGGACAGACCAGCTTTGCTCAGGATGGACAGTTTCTTCTGAATCAGAGGCCTGTAGAAAAGCAATACAACATGACAGTTACACAAAAGAGGAAAAAAAAACAGGATCTGAATAAGATATTTAATTCTATTTGACATTTCAAAATATATTGCAAAGTGGGGCCTTTTTTAAACTTCATAAGATACAGCAACAAGCTCTGCACAATACATCTTGATATATCTTGGGTACAGCCCAGAAGAAGAAAAGAGAGAGTCTATTTGACACTTTGAAATTCACATGGATGTATTTATAAAAAACTTTGCAAATATCATAACTTTCTTCCAACTTTCTTCAAACAGATTTTTTCAAATTGTCGCCCTATTGTTTTTTATTGTTTTTATTTATATGTCGCCCTATTGTTTCTCTTATGCTTCTGCTTTAACAAATTATAACTCCCTACAAAGGTAAGAGTGCCTTTTATTATCAGTATGACAAACATACATATATGGTATGCCAAGAGTTGCTCTGCAGTTAATATTCTATAATAAACAAATTTCTAACTTCAACTCTAAACCATACACTAACCCTAATCCGAGCTCAACAATGCACAATTGCAACACTAACACTAACCCTACATCTTCAATGAAACAGAGCTCAGAGCACATGTCACCAGGGAAAATGTTGCGTTACTGAATTTACAACAATTTAATAATTTTTAACAATTGTGTACTTGACATACCATATGTAGTCATCAGCAGTCTGCTTGGCTATGAGGTAACGAACGGTCACTGATTCTTGCTGACCGATACGATGGACACGGTCTTCGGCCTGAACCAAGATTCCAGGATTCCAGAAGAGTTCCGCAAAGAGAACCGTGGATGCTGCAGTGAGGGTGATCCCTGCGTTACAAGCCGTGATGGAGAGCACTGCTACTTGGTAGGAATCATTGGTCTGGAACTTCTCTACCAGCTCATTACGCATGTAAGATGAAGTGCTGCCGTCTATTCGGATGATCTTGATTTTCTGTTCAAGGAAATAGAGCAATGAAGATATAATAAAACTGTTACAGGTGTTGTATTATCACCACATTCATCACTTCAATCACCAGCACAACCATCATTGTCATTATCAACTATTTCTTAATGTTAGTAAAAGTTTATGTTTTACTCTTCTTCTGCTACCTCATACAAAAGAAGATCATCATCTTCATCATCATCATCATCAATGTTATCACCAATAGCATCATCATCATCACCATTAGAATATTTATCATCACCATCATCACCACCATCTTTGTTATCACCATCAGCATCATTATCATCATTGTCATCAATCATCATCATCATTATCAATCATCATCAACATCATCAACATCACCATCATCATCATCATCATCATTATTATCATCTTCATCATCCTCTTCATTTTCAACATCGTCGTCGTCATCATCAACTATTTATTAATGTTAGTAATAGTTTATCTTTTACTCTTCTTCTGCTGCCTCATACAAAAGAAGATCATCATCATCAATGTTATCACCAATAGCATCATCATCATCACCATTAGAATAATTATCATCATCACCATCATCACCACCATCTTTGCTATCACCATCAGCATCATTATCATCATTGTCATCATCATCTTCATCTTCTTCTTCATCATTATCATCATCATCATTATCATCATAATCACCATCATCATCATCATCATCATCACCATCTTCATCATCATCATCATCATCATCATCACCATCTTCATCATCATCATCATCATCATCATCACCATCTTCTTCATCATCATCATCACCACCACCATCTTTGTTATCACCATCAGCATCATTATCATCATCACCATCTTCACCATCATCATCATCACCATCTTCATCATCACCACCATCTTTGTTATCACCATCAGCATCATTATTGTCATCATCATCATCATCATCACCATCATCATCATCATCATCACCATCATCACCATCATCATCATCATCATCATCATCACCATTATCACAATCATCATCAGCATCTTCATCATCATCACCATCATCATCATCATCATCATCACCATCATCATCAGCATCTTCATCATCATCTACATCATCCTCTTTAATATCATCATCATCATCATCATTACAGAAGGAGCAGTAACAGGTATTAAAGCTACATGCCATATTCAAATATCCCCAATAAGAATGCATAATCTTTCTTCAAGATTTGTACTTGTGATCAGGGGGCTCAAGTTTCTTTCCAATCTTACCTTTTTGAGAAGAGCTTCAGCCAGCGCATCCATGACTTTCGAATGATGAGCAAAGACAAGAAACTTATGACCGCACTCTGCCAAGTCAATCACATACTCCCTGCGGGCAAAACAAATGGGTACCAGAAGTAAGACTTTAAAAGTTTGAAGAACCACTCACAGAATTAGAACAAGTTATCTGCTGAGAGAAGGGCATTAACGCTGTACACAAAAATGATGAGGTAACGCATTTCTGGTTCTCAGCATATGATGTATTATAGATTTTTTTTGAAAATTTTCTTTCTTATGAAAAGTGAATCAAAACATTGTACAGTACTATAAATATTTTCATCTAAAATCTTTTCAGTATGTTATGAAAGTTTAATAAAAGGGTCAATTACTTTGTTACTTTGTTATCAAACACAATGGTCTACACCTGGCTCAGTTATGTATTTTTTTAAATTAAAAAAGAAGAAGAAATACATTATTTCACAATTTCCCTGATTTCCCGGCTTACAATAATTTGGTTTGGTTATGAGCATATCATTCATTCATTTTAAAATGGAATGAAGAATTTGTAAAAATGTTCAATCATATTCACAGGACACAAATATATATATATCCAAAGTAAAATGCATTAATGGAGTAAAATGATGACAGACCTAGCATCAAAATCATACTTATATATATATATATATATGGAATCTTACTTCAATGCAGGTATCTTGGCCAGTCCTGTTTCACTGAAATACTTGAGTAATGTTCCCTGTGTATCAGATTTCTTCTTCTCCATATCCTTTGCTGCACACTTGAGAGACTGGTTACCAGTCTTTACAGAGCTTGGATCCATGATTACCTGGAATCAAACAATATTGTTTTTTACTGGGATCAATTTAATACCTACACACAGATCCTGCAATGGAACAACAGTTCTGTTTTCTGTTTGATTTAAATATCAGAGTCATTGAATCAACACCATGAACATTGAGAGGAAGGGAGGGAAAGCAGGAGGGTAGAAGGGGAGGGAGGGGAAAGAGGGAGGGAAGAAGAAATGAAAGCATGAAAACGGGAGAGAGAGGTGGAAGGGAGGAAGGAAAGGAAGGAGGGAAGGACAGGGAGTGGAAGGGAAAGGAAAAGGAGAAGGAAGGAGGGAGTAAGGTGAGCATGGGAGAATGACGATGGAAACGCCATTAATTGCAACAAAAACAACAACAACAACAACAAGGGAATGAGGCAGAGGCAGAAAGGGAGAATGTGATGAAAGAAAGAAAGAAAGAAAAAGAGATGGGAGGAAGGAAGGAAGGAAGGAGAGAGGGGAGGGGCAATGGAGGGTGCATGATATACAAGACAGGTGTGAGGTAAACATAGAGAGAGATTAAATGATAAGGGATTATAGATATGTACAATAATAGTATACAAATAATACACAGCAGTGAGGGCATTAGTAAGAATTACCCACACAAGGTACCTTTGGAACAGTCCAACACGCCCGAGGCGACAGCCGAGGGTGTTTGGATTGTTTTGAAGGTACAGAGTGTGGGTAATTTTATTAATACCTAACCAAAAAGATGTGTATTATTTGTTTTATAAGATTATGTTTTATTTGTTTTATAAAATGATGTTTTATAACATGACTTTCATAATGACCGGCCATTACCATTGTATAATGACCGGTCAATATCCAAATTACGTGTTAGGTAAAATAAATGCCTGGTTACGTGTACGCTTTCAACCAATCAATTGATTAGTATCCACGTCATTATCTTATAAACTGCAATGGGACACAGGACACACTCACCACTTGTCTAACTTTGGATGGTAACTGTGTGAGGACATCTTTCTTGAGTCTTCTAATCATCACTTTCTCCTCCAGGAGAAGATGAAGCTCAGTCAGGTTTGATGAGCCAGAATAGTCCCATCCAAATTGAGTCTTCAAAGAAAAAATTAAAAAATCAATCCTGATGTGTACGGTGTGTAGAAACTAGCTCATTAAACATTGATAAATGAGATAAATAATTTTAAGGTTCAGTTAGTACAGCCTCATTGGAGTAATGCTGGCGGAAAAAGATGCTGCCTTGAAAAATTGGAATCCTAGACCCTGGAAGAATATTTGCTACAAAAGGTCACATAGGGTTTGAAGTCATTAAATTCTTCTGGATTAGAAAGAAAAATTATAATACACTATAATATTAGGAATGCACTTATTCATCCCTTTTTGAGGGGGGGGGGGGGGTGGGTGGGGAGCTATTTCATTAAAATTAGAAGCAAAAGTGCCCTGAGGTCTTGTGCGTTTTGAGGTTCGCTCAAAATTCCGGGGTAACTTTAATAGTCTCTGTGTCCATATGGCAATTGTACAGAGTTAATGACTTTGTCCTGGATCAATGATAGATTGTTATACCCATTTTGCATCGCAGTATTAAAGAGTGAAGTCATGGAATAATGGGAACAATTAGTTTGTTGAAATAACTCTGAGGCTGTGTGAGGACTGGTGAACATGTTGGTTGATTGACTGATCTAATTGGTTTATTATGATAAAAATATTAACATAATTGATACATGATAGAAGTAGTGAACTTTCTATTTGGTGATCTGACATATACTAAAGCAAACTTTGGTTAGTGGGAACATTTGGGACATGTTTGCAGATCTACAGGGATTACTTCAAAGTTCTAGGGCAAATTTTTCTGACACCTTATGTACCCTTTAAGAATTACTGAAACTTATGAATAAATTCAGGTTAAATATTTGATAACGGCTGTTCATACCTGCTTGGCATCGCAGTATCGGAGAGCGAAATCATGGAAAGATGGGAAGAGTCTTGGGTTGACGACGCTGATCTGCTGGAAGAGTTCTGAAGGCCTTGAGAGGGCTGGTGTACCAGAGAGAAGAAGCACTCGGGAGGCTGCCTGCATGAGTAGAGAGGAAACATCACAGGAAGAGTGGTGAAATTCAAGAAAAAATGACATTCAAGCAAAAGTAAAATTCAAGAAACACTGAAGTTCCAGATAGTGAAATTATTACAGTTAAACCTGCTTTAGTAACCACCTGTATAGAAAGGCCACCTGTCTACATTCCAATTAAAGAAAAGACCACATTTTTTTGTTTCCCTTGAAAATGGTTTCTCATTGAAGCATGTTCGAAAGGAACCTGTACATAAAGACCACATGCCTGTAAATACCACTTTTCATGTCTCCCTTTGGTGGTCTTTATAGACAGGTTTCACTGTAAATTTATAATGATTAAAACATTAATGACAGCTATAGAGTTATATTTGTATTGCTCAAATACATGTACCGAATCTAAGGGGTACTCAAGGCACCTAACTAGTTCTACTGTTACCCTAGCTTTAGTAAAGCTGCCCTCAGACACTGAATGCATTCAGGGGTTTATTTCTAATCAGGTACCCATTTAATACACCTGGGTTGAGAGAGGCAAATTTAGATTAATGTCTTGCCAAAGGACATAAGTTCCATGTTTGGGATTTGAACCATGAACCACAATATTTGATTTACAGTCCAGGGACCTGTCCACTAGACCACGACACCTCTGTTCATGGTTGACCACAATCGGCGATTGGCAGCCAAAAACTGAATTGTTTGCAGTTTGAAATGAAACAACCTTGAAAGAACTGCCTGTTGGTCCCCCATGATCTCCTTTTTCATGTTAATTGAGAGCTGATTTGATGAGATAACCACCTGTCAGTGACCTTGCAGGGAGGTCTAATCACTCCTGGCCAAACTAGTGCAGACAGGCTTTAAAAGAACTAACCTTTAACAAAGGTAGCGCTGCCTTTGTTCTTGCTGTCTTGTAACTCTTCAGAAAATGAGACTCATCCTGGAAAAAAAGGTGAAAATGAAAGAAAAGATGAAAATATTACATCTTGTCATATTCACCAATGATTTCCCTTAAGCATTTAAAGATTCATTATCAATATGACAAATGCATCCACCATGCCAAAGTAACTGCAGATCTGCAGAATGAGCACTTCAAGTACTGGGTACTACAGTCAAGCAAGAATTGTGTTTGTAAGATACATTAACGTAATATTGACAACATTGTCAACTATTTCAAGATTCAAGATGCTGCCATGTTGGACTGAACAAAGACAATGCATAAAAATTGCTAATTTCAGGACTGGCCTTCAGCATTGCTTTGACATCAGAATTGCTATTTGGTGTATTATTCAGATTTTCCTAATATCTATCAATCGTATATGATTAGGTTTTGTTTACACTATGCTCGGTTCAACCTCATTTATGTTCTTTTGAAGATTCAGTAAACTTATTGTTGAATGCCGTTTTGCTTTTTTTTTTTTTCCTCGACAACCTTGAGTAAAAAAAGAAAAGAAGAAGGATCCAGGGGAAAAAATGGAATCTATTCTCCCCTTTTGAGTAAATAATTAGAAAAAATAGGGAAAAATCAGGAAAATAGGGGTAATATCAGGAAGAAAAAGGAAGAAAAAAAAAATGGGAAAAAATTAGGAAAAAATTAGAAAAATAGGGAATTCAATTTGAATCAAGTAATTATCAGGCCTGATTTATTAGTTGGTGCACTAAAGAAACGGTTACTACTATTATTACCTACCATAATGATGACCTTAAAACCTGGAGCTTGTAAAGCTTTGGTTTTCCTCGCCATGAGGTCATAGCTGATGACATTGATCAGCCCACAGGAAACACTCTCCCTTCCTGAGGTCACCACGTTGACCTCATGCTCTTCAAGGGACGGAATCCACTTCAAGAATGACTGAGTAATTACCCAAAAGATTGTATAATAATTAATAACAATGATATCTTCTTGTATAATGCATATCATATTGATATAACTTCTCTTTAACTCCCCCCTTTCATCAGCTATCTCTAGGAGTGGATTTTAACCTTTGACAAAACAGGGATAAAAATCCTGATAAAAATTCTGACAAGTAGGGTAAAAAACAACAACAAACAAACAAACACAACAACAAACAATTCACAAACATCGACAGCAACAACAATCCCTCCTCATTTTCTGGGCAAATTCTGTCGAAGTGTTGGGGTGGGGAATGGGAGCTAAAGCATAAAAACATTATAGGAAGGCATAAGTTCATTCGTGTACTGAGAGTATGAAGGGAAGGAGAGGAGGGGTAATGGGCTGGTTATACCCCCATCCATATTAAATGGCCTATATATGCCTACCTCTGCCCATGAGAAGCGCATTGATGAAGGGCTAACAACCAGGATGGGCCATTCTGTTCTGTAATAGCATGCTACACAGATGGCTTGTATCGTCTTGCCCAATCCCATGTCATCCGCTATCAGGGCTCTCCCACCTCGATGGATAGCAAAGCTGGGTAAAGAAGAGACAAGTTATTTCAATTTGAGCATCATGTGCTCCAGAATTGTAAAGTACTTACAAAATTACAATTATTGAAAGGAATTTGGTACTGAAGATAAATCATTGACTTTAATAGACTTGCTCAGCCTTGCATCAATGGATGGTGTTAGCTGGGTATTTTTTTGTTGATATTTGCAACCGAGCATGACCTTCTTGGGTTTGAAATGTATCTAACCATCATAACCCTAAATAACAAATATGATACCAGGCAAACAAACTTACAATTCACGTTCCACATCTACAGTTTGCTGATTAATTCATTCACTTACTCAACTCCTTTCTTTTGGAATGGCAATACCTCGGGCAAGCTTTGTATCAACCTGACTAAGATCAGCTTTAGGTACCTTCTGGCTAGTATGTTAAGCATACTAAATTGGGCATTGCTTCCCCCTCTCCCACTGCTCCATCCCCCCTCCCCCACAGAGTTTGCTCATTAGTTTATTCACTTACTCAACCCCTTTCTTTTGGAATGGCATAAGTCCTTGGGCAAGCTTGGTATCGACCCCATCTAGGTCCGCTTCAGGAACCTCTAGGGTAGTGTACTTTCCGCTCCGCTGGCTACGGAATGCTAAGCATACTGAGTTGGGTAGTGGTTTCAGTTCAACCTCACTCTTCAAAACTTGAACCGCCTTCACTGTATAGAGGAAGAAAAGAACAAGAAGAGATCAAGATACTAAAATAGGAACTAGCTATTAAAGGTATCATTTCACACATGGGGAGATATAGTACAAAATCAGTCCAAAATCAGGGATTTGGGTTTGTTTTACCCTGCGAAAAGAGCCTCAGATCTTTTTTGAGCCCCATACATATACATGCTGTGCAGCAAGAACCTAAAATGGGTATAATAGAAAGGTATCAATCATGAAAACTGACATCTTTGCTAAGAGCAAGGTAAATTAAGATACCCCCCCCCCCACAAAGAAAAGAAATAGATGAATAAATAAAATAAAATAAATTAAACGCTAACATTTAGCACTAGCAGTCACAAAAGTGACTATTTTTTTAAACAAAAGAAAAAAGGGTACCGGTGATAAAAACAAGCGAAGTGGTTGATACATAATATATTATTAGAAAAAGAGTATGCAAACTGGTCCAAATTTTTTTTCGGTAAATATTACTCAAAGTGATAAACATGTCCACCTCTGGCTTCTCAACCTTAGAGGGGAGGCTGTGTTTAATTAATACAAAATGTATGACTTCCCCTGTACAAGAAAATTCATTAATTACTTACTGAGTTCATCGTAGTGGCTTAATGAAAATGACCACTTCTTTGTATTGACATCTGTGATTAGAGAATGAAAATGGAGACAAAAAAGAACAGGAACAGAAAATTAAATCATTTAATCAGGGCTCCATACTAACTTTTTTGGTGGAAGAGGATCCGGATTGAAATGTTTAGAGTATGCAGCATGAGCCCTATGTAAACAAATTGGACTTACAATTTTATTTGAGTGCCCCTGTGTCCCTGGGGCGGTATTCTGAACCCTGTGTTATCTCTAATATTGTTGTATCTTTGAAGATAAGGTAGAGTTGGTATTCTGAACATTGTTGTAACTTTTGTGTTATCTTTTGTTGTATCTTTTCTCTCATCTAATTGGCCGCGCCTGCGCTCATACTTTGGTGCGCTTGTAATTGTGCGTATTATTAATAAAGAGGCATTTAATCCTCATTTGCATATGCGCACGGGAGATAATATGTCGAGATAATTGGTATTCTGAAAGTTGTTGTATCCTTTATCTTATCTTATCTTGCATGGTATTTACAACAATATTTACAACAGGTAGGGGGTTGTTGTATCTTTCGTGGTGATATAATTGCGGCAATTTTTTTTGCCCAGAACCAACTTCGTGCCAATAGACGAGTTAGAAGATTATGTGTTGACCGGAAACATCACAGATGAGAACTTTCTAAGATATTACATGCTAGGATATGACGATTTTAATGCTCTCATCTTAACCAATATAGTGAAAGCGTGATTTGTCTTCATGATCCACATTCAACAGCGCATAATGATGACGCGCGTAATAAGTGCTCAAATAACTAATTACGATCAAGATTAATATGCGCTAGGCGCATCTTCAGATATGGCATAAAGTATTCCTATTGGTTGACCTACTTATCATGCTTATATAAAATAGATTTTGATTGGTAGGGTCCATAAAAATGGGCGTGTCATCAATGGTCAAAGATAAGATAAGAGGCGGTCCTTCAAGAGATAACACAGGGATAAAACAATGTTCAGAATACCAACTTACAACAATATTAGCGCTGTGTTATCTCTGGAAGATACAACAAAAGATAACACAAAACTTACAACAATGTTCAGAATATCGCCCCAGGCACCTGCTAGTGTCAAGCTCTGATTATATGAAAAAGCAATCTTGGCACCTTTTACGATAGCTCAGTCGGTAGAGCAGTGGTCTCGTAATCTGGTGACCCGGGTTCGAAAGCAAGACGATGCGCTAGTTCCCTTTGGTAAGGCATTAAACCTCACTACCAGGTCCCTCGGAGAGGACTTAAAGCTGTCGGCCGTCTGGTTGCTTACTTACAAGCATTTATGCTTTCTTAGCAGTCAGGTAAAATAACTAGTGCTGTAACATCACGGATATCTCCAATTCCGTTTAACCGCCAGTCAAAACCGGACGGTTTTCGGTTAAACGATCTATTTATGAAAAAAAAAAAAAAAAAAAAAAAAAAACGATTTTTTTTTTTTTTTTTTTTTTTTTTTTTTTTTCTTCACCGACTCTGTCGGCAGCAAGCCAGGTCCGTGTGAAAAAGCGGGAAGGAATTTCATTTGTGCTTGTGAACTTGTCATAAATAATAGTAACAATGTCGATTTTAGAGGAATGTGTAAGATCATTAATGTAAAGTAAAAACAGTAGAGGACCTAGGATAGAACCTTGTGGTAGGCCATGTGTTAAAGTTGGATGAATTATTATTATAAATTACATATTGAGATCTATTACAAAGATTACTTTCAAACCAAGATGACAGACAAATTGGAGTGTTGTTCTAGTTTCAGAGTGGTGAGTCAACACACAGATTACTGAGCTGGGAGACATTGCCAGGCATAGTGCCAGGTGTAGGGGCATAAATCGAAACTTTAAAAAAAAAAATATTAACAAAAAAAAAAAAAAAAAAAAAAAAAATTAAAAATTAAAAAAAAAAAAAAAAAAAAAAAAACGGGTAAACGAAACCGTCCAATTGAAAACGGAATCCGCCATGGGCGGTCAGATACCGGACGGTTAAACGTTTGACTACAGCACTAAAAATAACCATCACAACTAAATAACTTTGCAATATTCAACGAGAGTTAAATAGAATGTGATTTTCAGCAAGACTTTGTCACTTTGATATAATCACGATTCCCTTACTATGTATTCACAAAAGTAAGTTCCTTTCCCATATCTCTGGTATGACCAAGTTCTCAACTCTATCTCCAAACAGAGGACTTTCCATTTCTCGATGTCATGTCACTAAACATGTTGTAAACCAACACTTTGTGTGTCTGGACAGGTTGGTTATCTGGACAGTTGATTTCAAACAGGAATTTGAAGAAGTTTACACGCAATATTTCATAAATCTTTTAAGACTTGTGTTGGAATGTATTAGGTAATAAGGACAAATATTCATCATGATAAGTGCTATCTAATGAATATCTTTTATTAAATTCATATGCAAAAAAGGAGGATTATTTGTGTTGAGTGTCGGGACACACAACCCCGCCCCCCCTATCATACTCACCATAACTTTTACTCTGTATAGATTTGAAGATTTCAATCAGCTTGGCATGGTATCCTACGTCTGCCACAAATCGAGATCTGGAAACCAAGATACAGTGTCCCGTGAGACTTGCTCCACTCGATAAGGAGCCTGTTGTCAAGATAAGATGAAAAAGGTTTAGCATTTAATTAAGGGAAATTGCAAATGTATTTTTGCATCTGATGAGAGCCAGTCAGGTATCTTACTGTGGAAACAACACCTATCTGATTTTCAGCAGATTGTGTCCTTATTTTTTGTTTTCCTGTAGGCTGTTGATGCGTTTCAGCTAATTTTTCAGGTATGAATTTATGACGGGTTTGACTATATATTGCTGACAATACACTATACTTAGATTTTCACAAGTGGGCACAGGTCTGTCTGTCCGGCTGCGGTCTGATCTTGTATCTCAATATAATTTGGTAGAACTGAATCTAAACAATTTTGGCAAAATACCTTTTCTTTTATTCCTTTCATATTATTTGCATGCCTATGACAAGGAATTTTAGTTACATTTTGTACATCACCATTTGTATCTGAGATCCTAAGTAAATCCATCTGTTTATTTTCAATTCAATTTGGTCTATCAATTTCACAATGCACTTGATCTGTGAGGCCAGGGAAAATGGGATTTCAGTAGTGTTTGATGATTATCAGAATCTTGGAAATAACTTACCTCCTGGTTTCAATGCATTGTTTGATCCCCAGCTCTGAGTACTAGCAAGACCACCACCACCACCAGCACCTCTACCACGACCACCACCTCTGCTCGCACCACCACCACCACCCTTGCTCCACAGATTGGTACCGTTTTGTCTTTGTGGTGACGGTTTGGAGACACTGCCTGGTTTGCTACTGTTATTGCTTTTATTTCCACTGCTGTTGCTGTAAAACTGAGTTATAGTCTTTTGGGTGGCCCCTGTGGCAGCCACTGGTTGTTGCACCTGGTAGGGTTGTAGGGGTTGTTGCTGTTGATATGTTGGTGGGCTCTTAGGAATACTCATTGCACCGGACTGGATGCAAGCACTGTTTGTCGTCGCACTTGTAGATGATTGTCCAAGGTTGCCTGGTTTTGATGTTACGCATGATGGTCGCCACAACTTGTTGCTCGCTGTTGCTGGTTTGGGTGAGAAAGCCGTTCCTTGTTGATTTGCCCTTTGGGCCCGTTTTTCCAATGCTTTCCTTTTGTTCTCATCTATCCTTCTTTTCTGTTCCTCCGTCAACCCTCCAGTTGCCGCCATTTTGATTTCCAGTCTTCTTTTAATATTTAACTGGAGCTATTAAGGGGGGGGGGGGGGGGGAGATGGAAAAGTAATACATACATGAATTGTATGGTATCTTTTATATGAATAAAGTACAAATCTAAATCCCCTATCTCTATCATCATAGCTATGCCAAATTCTTATGTTTATTTGAACTCTCAATAACAGTTTTTGAATTTATTCATACTAGATCTATAAAAACAGTACTTTAAATTACAAATTCAATTTCATTCACTCTCTCCTGTCCTGGAATAAAAGTTTCAACAGTTATTTACTTAATTTACTCATTACTAAAATACAACACATAAAAAATGAAATAAATAAGCAATACCATTTTGATGTACCCCTCTGCAAAATAAAAGAAAAAGAAATGAGTGACACCTGTTCTTCCATCCAGTAACAGACTCCAGCTTTATCTCTGCTTTACACAAGCAAAATTAATTTTTAAGGCAGGGTTTCACAGCCACTAATCAAAATAAAGTAGGGCGCTTGTTCAGTAAGGTATCCAAAATTTGGAATCCTATACTTTAGTGTTTTATTATTTTGGGTTTCTAACTTCAGTTTAACCCTAACCCTATGATATGCACGTAGAGCTGTTAACTGAAGTTAGAAACCCAAAATAATAAAACACAATAAAGTATAGGATTGCCAAATTTTGGATACCTTACTGAACAAGCGCCTAAAGTAGACCTAGATCTATCACTGTACGTGATCTTTTATAAATTTCAATGAGTGGACAAATGTCACATAAATTATTAAAATTGCAGATGTAATTGACATTCGTTTATATACAGTACGTTCAGGTTTAAAAACTGCAATAAGTCGAGTCTAGTAAGGGCAAGACTTCTTGACTTAAGTCAATCAATCGCATAAAATTTGAAATGGTCTACAACTTTGTCTTTAAAACTTTTTTGATAATTGACAGAGCTGGAGAAACAAATCATCAAAAAATTCAAATGATCAAAATGTCATCAAATCCTCACTAAATATGATTCTATTCTGTTATTTGAAGATGATCACCATGTTCACAAATACTTACACTTCTGAGATGTGATGAACAAGTTGATATAAAAGAACTTAAACTAACAATGACTGACGACTGTCAAAAACAACCACACTAATTCTGTCAGTGTCACTCATTCACTGTAGAAAAAGCTTGACACTAGTTGCAGCTGCACTGATTCAAATCACAACCACGTTATTACTTCAATATATTAGGTCATTAACAATTTTGTTTACAACTTCATTTAAACCGTCTTACCAAGTGTACTGGCTGTTTGAACTGGAATTCTGCCAAAAACCAACGATCAGCATGATCAGAAGAGATGACAAGATCAAGACGTACTTGAAGTTGAGAGTCGAGAGTCTTACACTTGAAACTCGCTCTCACGTATGGACCAACCACGTGCAGTGTTCTTTGAAACTTTTGCGATGACACTTTGCCGTAAGCCAATCAAATTTCAGTTTGCATTGAATCAAGTATTGTAGCAGAAGTGTCAAGCAGAGCATATTGTTGAATTTTTAGAGTTAAAAAGGTTCGTAAACTCTGTTTTTTTTTATCTCGGAGATATCAAATATAATTACTTTAAAACAAGTGTTGACTTTTTGTATAGTTGTATATACATCTCTGCATTCTATTGTTTGTTACGTTTGTTTTTATTGATGTTATTTGTTGAGGGTGAATTTCAGGATGCACCATACATAGACATTCGTGTAAGTTAGCATGAAGCACAGTTCGGCAGTTCGGCATAGTTGCATGTAGCGCGCAACGCGGCGCCAGACAGGTACCTGGCACTGGCAGCAGCCTGGGTCGTCCGCCTCTCGCACGCCGACGAAGCCGGTGGGATATAGTCGTGACCCCTCATAGAAACATTATTATAGTACTTTGTGTGTAGGATTTTATTTTAAAAAAAACACCCTGGGTCCCTGGCTGGCCCTGTATTGATTCTCAAAATTTCAAAACATTCAGTTCAGTGCCAATGTAAAAAAATCACCAGAAATCTCTAAAAATCAACACAACAATAGATCGGCGCAAGTGTAGTTCTGTATCTATTTTTTTAGCAGTTTCATATCCATTATTAGCGTCACTACGCTATAGCTTTGCAACTCGAACGGAAGCTATCAGTCCAACATTATGCAAACTTTTTGTATAGTTTATGGTATTGTGCATGCGCGTAATACCATAAACCATACGAGAAGTTTGCAAAATTTTGGACTGATGGCTTCAGTTTGAGGTGCAGAGCTATCCGGAGACCTATAGCGTAAAGAGGGTACTGAGCGACGACGTCGACATCGCAGCCCTAAACGGAGGTTTCCTGATATCGGATGTGATCCAAATTCAGATGGAACATGCATGATTATGATTAAAATTAGTAAAAAGTTGGGCTAAAATTCCTTTGCTAAGAATGGATATTGAACTGCTAAAAAAATGGATACGGAACTACACTAGCGCCAATAGATCTAGAGTCTACTAGACTTCTCAATCTAGAGTTTTCAGTTTAGTGACAATTGATGACACATTAATTAATTTAATAGCAGTAAAATACAATCAATTCAACTCAATGATGTCGGGAAGAAGACTTAAAAAAAAAAAAAAAATCACAAAACTATAAACCTGGTAACAAAAATTAAATGCTTTTTTACTTTAATTTTAGTGCAAAGCAAGAAAATGTTGATTTTAAATTAAAAAAACAAAATGTTGAAGAATTTGTTGAACTAGGCCTACAATGAATTTTATTTATTTTCTACAGCATGCCTACTAAAAGGAGAACAGCCAAGCCTGGGAAGGGAGCATCTGATATTCCAGATAGCAGCAGGACCCCCTCAGCCTCTGGCGATGCCCCTGTGGCTAGACAAACTGCTTCTACATCACCCCAGAGGGGGGCTACCAGTAGAATGAAGACCGTCCTGGGGTTTGATTTCTCGGATGTTAGTTCCTGGAGCTCCCTCGTTAAGCTCATAAATTCTCCAAGGGACCCTGCCTCCATAGGAGTATGGAGAATGCTGTTTGGTGAGATATTTTCAGTTCTGTCTGGACAGAAACTGAACACTTGCCTACCTGTCTTGGAAGTACTAACAATGTTTTTGTCTTTCTACCTTTCTTTCTTTCTTTCTTATTTTGTCTTCTTTTTTCTTCTTCTTATTTCCTCCTTTTTTTGGACACTGAAATAAGTTTCAGATTAATAGTTTTACTTAAATTTATAAAGCTGAAAATGTTATGTTTTGGTTCTTAGAAAGGACTTTAGAGAACATTTTGTCACTTCAAGTAAGGGAGTTAATTAAACCTAAAACAGCAGTACTTATAAGATAAGTAAAGAAAAATACATGACTACAGCTGACAATTGCCTGTACATTTATGAATCAGATTCTTCAGGTTATGAGAACACTCAAAGTGTGAGGTTCATTAGTCAGCTTACCTTTATTTGTATTCATTTTTTAATGTGCTATTTCAGGAATAAAAACTAAGACACCCATACTGTAGGAACTGCTGTTTATTATTTACTAAAACTACTTTCACCGTTTACACTACGTGTACATCAAAATACCTTTATTTGATAACTTTTCTTTTTGTATCTTTTTCAGGCTTTATTATGATCATAGACATCCCACAGGAACGAGGAATGGCGTATGCAGACTATCGCTGGGGAGACGCCAATGAATGCCGCTTCCCGCTTTTTAATGGCCTCACACCACTTCCTGTGGATTGGATGTATCTGGTTTACTTGATTATGTATTTAGGTAATGATAATGATTTAGGTTTCTTAGAAGTTATGACGTATCAAATAACCTTTGTTTTAGTGAACTTGTTATAATCAGAGAAGAGAAGTGGAGAAAGAGCAAAAAAAAACAGAAGAAAGAAAGAAGAAAAGTGAGAAGCAAAAAGAAGTGAGGAAATAGGTGAAAAGGAGAAATGAAGGGAGGAGATTCAAAACAAGGGACTAAATGAAGGAAGATTAAAAATTGCATTTAATGATACAGAGCTGAGAGAGAAAGGTGGAATTTAAAAATGAAATTATGAATGTTATCCAAATTCCTTATTTTTTTTTTTTTTATTGTATTTTTTTCTTTTAAGAAATCTTTGGAAGGGGGGGGGGGTGGATAGAAAACCTCTATGGAGAAATATATCATGGATTGTTTAATAAATTTCAAACAATATTATCATTTACTTTTGACAAACAGGTGCAGTTGGTATATTTCTGGGAGCTTTTTATCGTCTCAGCTGCCTTCTCTTCTGTATCCCATACTGGTATATCTTCTTCTTGGACAAGACAACTTGGAATAATCATTCCTACCTGTATGGTCTCATCAGTTTACAGCTCATCTTTATGGACGGGAACCGCTTCTGGTGAGTTTAAGGGGATTGGTTACTAAACAAATTACGAACTGAAAATGTTGTCTGTCGATTAAGTTCCATTTTTCTAGGAATTTTGTGTCATATACCTCAGTGGAATACATTTCAAGTAGTTTTTTAAATCATTTTTGGTATCATACCAGTATCTCCAGACCTGCCAACCAGTACGATTTAGTCGTATTTTTTAGAAGCAAATACGACGGTACGATTTTCCTCAATAAAATACGATTTTCAACAACAAAAAACGATGGTAAAATGCCCATTCTGTCCTGAAAAGTATCCTACAAGCATCTCACATCGGCAATTTGGGGATGTTCATTGGTTCATTGCATGTATGTACGAACTGTAAGAGGCATTGATTCACGTAACAGTCCATGTTTTTTTTAAAGAATACAACTTTTGGGATTAAAGAATACAGTTTTTGAACTCCAGAGGTTGGCAGGTCTGTATATCCGACATTTAAAACATACAGAGTAATAGAATAGACTGGTTTACTAATTTCATCCATGCTTCTCAGACAAAAATTGATCATGATGACTTGAAAGCTTGTTTTAGCTGTACCCTCCATATTAGTAACTAGTGTTTGCAAAGTGTATTGAAGCTTTCCTGTATAGTGTACTTTGACGAGAGTGTGTTACTTTGGTGCAAATATAGAGCTGGATACTGTGTATCATTCCAACTTTTTTAATGATCGCATGGCTTGATGAACTAATGATGCACTCGTGAAATGTTTTTGTGTTATTTTGATATGCACAGGTCTGTGGATGGATGGCTGAATCCCAAGATTAGAAATGCCAATATTCCTCTGTGGAATATTGCTATCATTCGGCTTCAGGTAAAGAATAATTTCACTAAACACTATCTTTGATAGATTTGACTAGTGAAGGAAATTCAGTATCATCTCCTTGAAAGAATCTTATAAATTCAAGTAGATGCAACACTGACTTGTTGAAGCATCATATTATTACCCTAAGGAATCCATAGCAATATGAGCAATGCAATTGGAATAGTAATTAGTATCGCCAGCATTACAGCAATTACTTCAGGCACCATTGTCTGTCTTTAACAGTGGCTGTAATGTATTGTAATTATATGTATCAACCACAATGAGTGTTGAATACCTTAGTCATATGTATTCTTGTCGTAAGTATTTTGATCATAACTGTTTTTCCATATTCTGATGATTCTTACTTTCTCATCTTTCCACCTGTTTAAAACCTAGATCTTTGTTGTGTATTTCTACGCTGGTCTAAAGAAATTGGACGCAGACTGGATTGGAGGCTACTCAATGGAATATTTGTCAAAGCATTGGATATTTGAACCTTTCAGGTAGGTCAGGCCTTGAATGAGGATTTTCTTTCATTTAATTTTTTTTTTTATAAATATACCAGTTCTGCAAGTTTTATTTATGTTGTAATTTGATTCAATAATATTTTTTACCTTGATAGGGGCCTACAAGCGCAAGTTTTAGAGGTCCTGGCCCATTATGTTTTTATGTATTGAATGATTTGTACTTAACTTTTTTATGATGCCAAATAAATTGAATTGAATTGAATTGAATTAATGATTTATGAAAAATACTGCCTCAACTTTGTTCGATTTTTGACAGGTTATTGCTGACGGATGAACAGATTGATTACTTTATGGTTCACCTAGGCGGTCTGTTCCTGGATCTTTCAGCTGGCTTTTTGCTGTTCTTTGATGCTACTCGTCTCTTTGGAACTTTCTTCTGCTCTTCCTTCCACATCATGAACTCACAAATCTTCAGTATAGGTCAGTCTCTACCACATATTTATTAGAATTAAATGATGTGAGATTTGCCTATTTCTTGGCAGAAAGACATTTTTCCAAATTTTGAAATAAAAATTCAAATGGATGGCAGCGATATAAATTGAGCTACGCACTATTATTCTCTCATTATCATTTCTCACTATTGTGTATTTTTTCATGAAAGTTCTTTCATTGCCTTGTATCTTTTTTAATTTTTCTGACTTATGCATGTATTCAAGCACACAACTGCATGTAGGAGCAAAATGCAGCATTCGGCTTGTCAGTGTTAGCAAACTTACGTGTGGATGCAGTGCAATATGCATATCCAAATTATTATTGTGACTATTATGTGAAATATTGGTCATTTCCTTATATATTAGTATTATTGTTCTTTGTTTATTCTTACAGGAATGTTTCCCTACGCCATGCTTGCATCAACAACCGTCTTCTTTTCCGCTTCCTGGCCCAGAACATTCTGCAGCATACTCCCTAGCAGCCTCAAAAATAACATCCCATCCGTTAGCTTCTCCAATACCGTCCAGCCAAGTACAAAATGCATCTATGCTCCCAGCAAAGAAAATAAAAAGGTACTGATTCAAATGTAGTTTAGTTAAACAGTTTTTTATGCCTCCGTTACGAAGTAGCCGGAGGCATTATGTTTTCTGGTTGTCCGTCCGTCCGTACGTCCCGTTCTCGTGATCGCGTTATCTGAAGAACCGATTAATGGATTCCTGCCAAACTTTGGTCATGTATGTATCTTGCAGAGCCAATGAACTGATTAGATTTTGGGGTCACGAGGTCAAAGGTCAAAGGTCACATAACTCATTATGTATGCAAAAACAGCTCGTGATCGCATTATCATTAGAACCGATTGATGGATTCCTGCCAAACTTAGGTCATGTATGTTACTTGCAGAGCCGATGAACTGATTAGATTTTGGGGTCACGAGGTCGGTCCCAGGGCTCATTATGTATGCAAAAACAGCTCGTGATCGCATTATCATTAGAACAGATTGATGGATTCCTGCCAAACTTAGATCATGTATGTATCTTGCAGAGCCAATGAACCGAGTAGATTCTTGGGTCATGAGGTCAAAGGTAAAATGTCATGGGCTCATTATGTATGCAAAAACAGCTCGTGATCGCATTATCATTAGAACAGATTGATGGATTCCTGCCAAACTTAGATCATGTATGTATCTTGCAGAGCCAATGAACCGAGTAGATTTTAGGGTCATGAGGTCAAAGGGTCATATATGTATATGAGAAATCGCTTGTAATCACGATATTCTGAGAACCTGTTAATGGATTACAATTGAACTTGAATTTGAAAAATTTCTTCTGTTTTGGTTTGTAAACTTGCTCTATGACGGAGGCATCATTTTCGACTGCGCGCAGTCGAAGTTCCATCTAGTTTTTTTAAGTCTTTCCGAATGATATGTCTCAACAACTGTCAAAGAAAAGAAAAAAAAACTTAAAATTCACATTACCAATGATGAATTTGAATTTGAATTTTTGATTTTTTTTGAATATTTTTGAATTTTGAATAGAATAATAATGTAGAATAATTTTGAAATAAACATATCAAACGCATAGGGCAAATATTGTTTTATTGTCTGAATTAAAAAGGAGAAAATAGTGCTTTGTGTTGTCAAGAAAAATCTTCCAACCAGACGACATTTTGGTATAGGGTTTGTCCATTGCAAAGCATTATAGGACAGTCAATAAAACCGTAACCCTGTGCCCCAACTTAGTTGTTGGGTTGTCATCATATATTAGTGCTGCATAAGGTGAAAAGTCATAGGAAGAAAAGTTGAGCAAACTGTTTATATGCAAACTCATGTTCACATCACAAGAACGTCACCAGAACATCACCAGAACATCGCCAGAATGTCACAAGATAGGAAGATCTGGCTTGACGTCATGAAGCAGAAGCCATCACACATCTCCCAGATGGTGCGGAAGGCTTAGATGTTCACATCAAGCCACTGGTTTCCCTCTACAGTGTTCATTTACTTGCACTTTCCACTGTATTTTGTAAATGAATCTTACTTCATGCATCACTTAATCTTGTTTTGTTTTAACAGAAATCTGATGCTTTCAGCAGTAAGAAGGCTAAGAATTCCACAGCCACCTGGGGACATCATACTGCTGTAATAGGATTTATACTCTATGCATCCATCCAACTCTTCCTGCCTTATTCACATTTTATTACAAAGGTAATATGCAAAAAAATATTTTTAATTTTCAATTATTTCTATTCTACTAGCAATACTTCTGGCTCGATCAATAATTTATTATTTTGTCATGCTGAGCATAGCTGTACAAATATCTCCTTAAACAATTGGTATGCGGTGGAGTCTGTCCTCTGTACCTGTCAGATTTGTTTTTAGATTCATATAAATTTTATTTTATTTTATTTTTTTTTTTTTTTTGAGGGGGTGGGGGGTGTTTTTGGGGTGTTTTTTTTGTTTTTTTTGTTCAGTAAACAAAGTGCGAAATGTGTAAAATGTAATGTGCTGCTAAAGATCACAAATCTTACTGTGTTTGTTATTGTCTAAAACATGTGTTTATAGTGTACTTTTTATGCCATTCATTTATAATCATTGAATAACATTGCTACATAGGAATTCCTTGGATGTCAGATCGCCTTATATCTTTGTAGTGCTGCTAAAAGCTGAGTTTTTATGAGTGCTTTTTGTCATCAAGAACAAGCGTTTTGGGGTAATAGCTGTTATTACTCACTTTACCGTTT
The DNA here is from genome assembly GCA_035222895.1 of Strongylocentrotus droebachiensis. Taxonomy (NCBI): domain Eukaryota; kingdom Metazoa; phylum Echinodermata; class Echinoidea; order Camarodonta; family Strongylocentrotidae; genus Strongylocentrotus; species Strongylocentrotus droebachiensis. The sequence goes on from JAVYIG010009953.1 coordinate 33,112, forward strand.
TATGAAATCCATCTTCAGGGGTATAACAACTGGACCAATGGTCTGTATGGCTACTCCTGGGATATGATGATACATTCATGGCATACTCAACATGTCAAAGTCAAGTATATCGATGGAAAGACTGGTGCAGAAGGCTACTTGTCACCGGATGTAAGTATGATAATAAAATCATCTTCTTATTGAGTCACTACACAAGTCCCGTCCAGTGGTCCACACAGGCTTTGGCACAGCAATTCACGGCTTCCAGGTCATCTTAGGTGCATGGCTCTGGCAGGAGTGGGCAGACTAGCAGGTGTTCCATTGTCTGTTCCTGGCCGCATTCACATGTTGTTTGTTAGTCTCCTATACCCCACCTCCAATACTAATAAAATAGAGGTATATCAACAGAACACAGAACACTAGAAGCAGACATGAGAACATCAGGGAGTGTTTCACAAAGACTAAGATCAACTGTAAATTGGACTTAACTATGGCAGGCCATTCATGCCACTGTTTGCTTTCAGTCTTTGTGAAACACTCCTCTGGCCTCACCCTGACAAAGTCTGAAGATAGGAAGGCTTGGAGAAGGGCCATAAGGGAAATGAAGGTCCAACCCAAAGAGTGATATAGTGACAGAAAGGCTGGTGCAGAAGCTTTACTAGTCACCAGGAATGAGAATGAACTATCCATCTTTGGGATGATGTCAATAAAAAAAAAAAAAAATTTAAGAGAAAGAGAAAGACTGGTAGAAAAGGCTACTTGTCACTAGATGCGAGTATCCTTATTAATTTTTAGGGGAGGGTCAATACTTGGATAGATCTGTAAAATAAAGGCATACATGTATCAAGCACAATATTTGTTGTGACATTGCTACTATACAGTGCATGTTATTTTGCACATATGATGTAAAAGGATGATTAAAAAATTAAATGTCAAATTTAATATCTTAAAGGTATTACAAAGTTTTGGTCATGAATTTAGTTCAAATGAACATATTGGAAGCATCCAAATATATCACAATTTTAAAGAATAACTGAAATCCAACTTTCAAAATTTCCCAAAACTTTGCATTACCTTTGATAGAACTCAACCGTCTCTTAACTTTCCTTCAATGTTGTATGAATGTGTAGTACTGGACTGAGAGTAATCGTTGGGCGAGTCACAGCGACATGACCAAGCAGTATGCAACCTGCATCGGGCATCATCTAGAGGAGATGGTTCTATCTGAGCCTCAGCTTTACATGGATGTCTGGAAGTCTATGAACGGTCGTTTTCAGCAACGGTAAACAATTTTAAAGAACTTACAGACATAGAATGAGTAATATTAAGTCTCCTTGAATTTTGTTCCTGATAAAAGCAGAAAAAAGAATGTTTCTTGCCTGCCATTTTTCTGTCTTTTTAAAATCTCATTTTGATGCAATGTTTATTGAACACCATTTGATGGGCATGCCCTTTTTTATGCTCAGACAGACATGTAGGTACTTTAAGAAGCCCATAGTATCATTTTGTTATCATTCATAAGATCAAGGAGAAGATACAAAGTGCAATTACTGTCGGTGAATAAAAGTGCAAAAATAATTTAATATGACAACCAAGTATATTTAGTTTAAAATGAAAAGTAGCCTTAGATATTGATTTATCCCCCTCCTTCTGTCTCCCATAGAATGTTTAACCCAACAGTGGATCTGATAAGGGCAGAGTGGTCCCCCTTCAGTGCCACGCCCTGGTTGATGCCCCTCTTAACGGAGCTCTCTGATTGGAGGACTAAACTCAATGAGATTGAAGACCAGCTTGATGACGAACTGGACATCACCTTTGTGGCGGATTTTCCTGGTAAGATGAAATTGAAAATTGATTGCAGGACTAGTCTTGGTGATGGTGATGGTGTTGGTAGTGGAGATGGTGGTGGTGGTGGTGGTGGTAGTCATCACTATGTACATCACTATGTAGTCATCACTATGTACATGACTGACAAAGAAAACGGACAAAATATACAGTTCCTCAGGTAGACAAAGGAACATCCCTTCACTGCTATTATGTAAAAATGTGTAGAACAGGTGAATATGCATATGACACCTGTTCTACACATTTTTACATAATAGCAGTGAAGGGATGTTCCTTTGTCTACCTGAGGAACTGTATATTTTGTCCGCTTTCTTTGTCAGTCATGTTCATAGTGCATGGAGGTTGTGATAGGGGTGTAGTAGTAGTAGTAGTAGTAGTAGTAGTAGTAGTAGTAGTAGTAGTAGAAGTACATGGCTATTTGATGGCTCCACTTTGACTGAGGTAATGATTACAGCAGTGCCAGGAACATCATGGCAGACATGAATGATATACAAGTCGCTTTTTATTGTTGTTTATATTGTTATTATTATTGTTCTTATTATTGACATTACTATCATTGACATTACTATCATTATTATTATTATTAGGCCTAATTATTATTACTATTGTTATTATTGTTGTTTTTGTTTTGATCAGGAATGTACCTTGAGAACTACATCAGCGTTGATCTTGGGAACACAACCATCCAGGTTCTGAGCGGTAAAATCATGGTGGAGTTGATTGAAAGAAAACGAAACATCACTCTTGAAATTGGAGACAGGATACAGGTGAGACTACTGATGATGATGATGATGACGATGCTGGCTTCTTGTATAGTGCCATTATTTGCCTGGATCATAAATTTGTAGGTCTTTTTGATAGTGCGTTGACACAGGCCTACTTAAAGGAAGGGGGGGGGGGGGATGCAACTCTGAAATTATCTCTGAGAAGTGAAAACAGTTACCGCATTATTTTGAGTTACCTTTTCAGATCCAATCTTTGAAAGGGGCAAGGAATGGGGGGGGGGGGGGGTGGGGGCATTTAGTTGTGAGTACTTGAAAATAGCGGTCCTGTTGCCACTGCTTAGTTAAACCCCAATTGAAAACAGGCTAGAACATGCAGTGACATTTCTGCCCAGCTACAGAAGTGAGTTAGGAATCTCCTAACTCTCGTATTCATGAAAACCCCTTGAAAGAATTGGAGATCGAGGCATCCCCCAAACTAACTTGCAAAAAATTGAATTCTTTTGCTGCAGTTGCCAGCAGGGGCCTTTCACAACGTGCACACAGTATCTGCCACACCGTCTTGCTACATGTATGTGTTTGTCAATACCACCGAGCAAGCCATCATCCAGGAAGCCACAGAGTTTCTCAACGCTCATCAAGCGGATGCCCAAGACGGTGATACAGCCAAACCCACAAGCATCGATCCTAAGATGTTTGAAGGTAGGAGGCTCTCTTTGATTTCTGGAGTTATTGTATTAAATGGTCAGTATTGATAAAAAGCTAACTAATGGTAATTAAACACTAGTGTACATTTGAAATTTGACTACAACGAAACCTTCATAGAAAGGGTGGAAATTGGTCTTTATGTACAGGTTCCTTTAGTACAGGTTTCAATGAGAAACCATAACATTTTTGAAGGTACAGTGATCTCTTTGATTTCTTGTGTTATTGTATTTTATGTTCAGTATTCATAAAAAAGCAAGCTACTGGTAACAATAGTGTAGGTTTGAAATCTGACTGCAGTGAAACCTGCATAGAAAGGGGAGAAATGAAAAGTGGTCTTTATAGGCAGGTTGTCTTTATGTACAGGTTTCAATGAGAAACCATAATTAAGATAAATTTAAAATGTGGTCTTTATAGACAGGTGGTCTTTCTATACAGGTGGTTGTGAAGACAGATTTGACTGTTCATGTATGAAGGCCTGAATTCATATATCCATGATCTAAACCAGGTTTAAATCTCCACTGTTGACAAGAAAACCTTTGACATTTGGAAATTCCAGCAAAAGTGGGTCATCGTTATCATTCTTGTGAGTTACATAATCATAGTCCACTAATTTTTTGTGGCTGTTAATGATCCTCTGAACCCACTCCCCCCCCCCCCCTCTCTCTCTCTCTCACTCATGTTTTCTCTGATAGGATTGAATATGTCACATGCAGTCAAAGTACGTATCTTGGAGGGACTCAGCGCCAAGTTTGAGAAGAATGAACACGCAAGTAGAAGCATCGCTGAAAAGGCTCAAATGTTTTGGGACAAGAAGAGACTAGTATTTCACAGAACGTGAGTTAATTTTTTTTTTTTTTTTAACATTATCCTGTTCTGAATAAGCACTGTTTTACCTAGACATCGATAAACCACATGTAAAATCCCTGTGGTTGCTGCAGAGCCAGTAGAATAGGACTGTGGAGCTCAGTGCACAAAAAAAACCTGAAGGGTTTTATCATGTCATCATCGTGATGATAAACCATGGATGAATGGGTAGATGGATGAATGGTGGATTACTAGACGAGTGAATGATGGATGAATAAATGAATGGACTAATGGATAGATGAATGAATGAATAATCCTTATCACAATCTTTCTCTTCATATAACAGGATCGTAAAGACCGCCCAAGCCTTGAATCATATCTTCCTTGGAGGAGAGTCTGTTGTTCTACCAGCCCGTAATGATGATCAGGACACCACTACAGACGATGCACCCACTCATGGGGAACTTTGACAACTCAAATCAAAGACCAGGGGTGTGTTTCACAAAGACTAAGATCGGCTTTAAGTTGGACTTAAATATGGCAGGCCGTTCATGCAACTGTTTGCTCTCACCATTTACTGGCATTGGTCTCTCAAGGGACTCCCAAATCTACAGAATTTTAATTTGTTGATAATTCATTGTTGAATGAAAAAATATTATCTAAAGATCATACCTAATGGTGAGAGAAAACGGTGGCATGAACAGCCTACCATAGTTAAATCCAACTAATGCTATGGTCACATTACCAAAAAGTAGCCTGCTCGGCGGCAGAGCGGCGAGTTTTTAACCAATTCTGCCCGGCGGCTGCCCGGTCGCCGCTGAAGTTTTAGCGCGGTGTTAAAATTTGGGCAGCGCCTGCTCACTTTTCTTTTCTCTCGCCGCCCAAAATACGCTCGGTTTTGTGACCATAGCTTTAATGTTGATCTTAGTCTTTAAAAAACACCCCCCTGACAATTGCTGCGGTGACATAATGTTTACTCACAGAAACTTCATGAACTGAGAGAATTCCCTCATTGTAACGGAACCTTGATGTATCCATGCTCGTTGTTATTTGTATCGAGCGTATCCTATAGTTCAATCTGATTTCACATTCACTCTGCATTTTTGATGAAAATATTAAGAATTTTCACTTTGTTGATGCTCGCAAGATCGTTGATCAATTAACATAAATATAGGCAGAGTCATTTTAGAGATGCAATTACATTCATCTTTTTACATCCTGAATAATTTCACAAAATGTTACAGCACATTGTATTGGAGCTCAAATATCTATGTAGGACATTGGCAATTCTCTCGCAATCAAACGGTTTGGACATGGGTTTCTTAGATATATGTGCTGAGCCTTATGCAACTAGCGATTGCATATGTCGTGAGAAGTTGAATTGTGTGCTACATGTATGTGTGCTTTATTTGTCCATCCTTTTATCTAAATTTTGAGAAAAACAACATTTCAAACAACTCTGACAGAAATTTGAGGCTGAGTAAAGAAACAAATATTCATTATTTCTTGCCATTACACTCAACCTACAGACTGAAGATATTATGCAACTAGTGATTGCATTCATCATAAAAGATCTAATATAGTGCTCCATGTAATGTATGTGTGCTAATATGTCTCCATTCTTTTTAAAAATAAATTTAAATCTAACTTTTGAAGACATAAAACATTCCAAACAACTGACAGAAATTGTGAGGCTGAGCAAAGAAAACAAATACTGGTATTTATTATTTCTTGCCTTCACACTGAATACTAAAGACTGAAGATAAATTATCAACTTGCAACAGTACATTTTGTTTTCTTCATTTCCTCTATTTCATTTCATTTATTTATTTTTATTCATTTACAAGAATAACATCATCAGTGAACATTTATTACTATCCCTTGAAAAGGATTTCATGGAATTGTCTGACAATCGGATCCTCTAGTTACTTGTATGAATGGGTTTAAACATGTTATAAGAAAATGAATTAAGCTAGCTCAACTCGAGATTTCTGTGACTCAGTACTTGATAATCGCTTGTTTTTTTAAAATTTTATCAGGGTTGTTTTATGTTGCAGTCAATTTTAGGTGTAAATATTTTCTTCATGTACAAGCTGTTCTTGGTGTTCATTTGATATTTGTTTCTAATTGCAATGAACATCTGTATATATTAAAGAGAAGGTTCATTGATTTAAAATACTAACTTTAATGTCATTATTGCAAAGGTGACACTGTGATTGGCCAAGGTTATCAAAAGCCAATGCTTGGAAATATTCGAAGTAATGATTATTAACAATTACAAAACGCTTAGATACAGCACCGACATAGCACCTGAAAATCTCCCCGGTCGCTGCTGAGATATGACGTCACATGTTGAACATGATGTGCACAAGCAGACGATGTCCCATGACATCTCACATAATTTCAGTGCCTGTTTTGTCATCTTTTCTTCAGTTATTTCTCTTACTTCAATACCCTCGGGTGAATTTGTTAATGTATCGCCTCACTCTAAACCCTGTGCATGGTATTATTTTGATGAAAAATGCAAGGATTAAAAAAAAAAGGAATCCGTCGTTTGTAAACAAAATAAGACGCCATTGTATTTTCAGCTGCATACACCGCGGCATGTTCGGCGTTTCAAGAGGGAACAAATGACGTCCATGCTATCATTCCGGAGGTTTTTTAATTTGAAAGTGTGGTTTCTTTGATTGTTCATTAACCCCTAGCCTGTGTATTTACAAACAAAAGAATTTAGTTATCAGCATGGGGGTCATATTCCTTTTTGAATGGTGTAAAATTCCATCACATTTATAAACACTAAATTCATTATAATTTGAGAAATAAAAGCATTGCAATTATGTTCATTCTTTATGGGATGTCGTCTGCTTGGGCAGGGTTGGTTCATATTGTGACGGCATTAAAACATCGTTATTTTTCCGGCGAATCACTCGCATATCCCAGATGCTATGGATGTTGTTTTATTTGTATTTTTATAAATCACCCGATATGTAGTTGACCTAAAACTTGCATGATGGTTATCTGTTAGCTTACCAGTTTCTAGTAATACGATATTTGCCATATTTGTGATTTTCTATGAACCCGCACTTTAAGAAAATGTATGCATATGTCCGAAGTCTCGGTAATGTTAGTTTACTACCAGTCAAGACATGGTATTTTCATAATGTAGTACGTGTACATATTGTACTTTTGTTCTTGATAGAATTTTGTAATTTACTTTGAATATATTCTGTTGTCACTGATTAGGCTTGTGCCATTCTTGGTACAGTCAAACCTGTCTTGGTGGACTCCTTTCTTTATAGGCCACCTTTTCTGTTTCTCTTGGATGACCTTAATAGACAGGTTTTTACTCTTAATAGACAGGTTTTAGTCTTATTTACAATCAAATTCTTATGATGGCTCTTGCTGCCTATTGAACAGATTGGGTTAAAACATCTCTTCTGGTTACATGTATTTGACAACCTTATTTTCTAATTTTGAACTTCCACAAATAGTTTAAAAAAAGCTCCTGCAATGGCATTTTCAGATCATTCCAGACTGGTATCATTTCAGTGATAATTTGTCATAAGTTTTCATATAATTAGCTTAATGCATTCTGTTTAAATTGATTTCCAAAGTAGCTAGTCACAGAGGCTGTTCACACCGGCAGAGATAGCGCGTGCTAGACCGCGCTATCTCTGCGGTTTGGAAGGTACAACGTCGTTTCGGTCCGCCCAACATCGAGCCATGGCGAGCCAAAACGGCGAGCCACTGGAGCACCTCTTGGGGGTGGTCCACGAGAGAGGGGGTGCTACGATAGACCGCGCTATCTCATGGCGGTGTGAACAGCCTCATAGTCAGGTACAGCAATTGAGTGATTTCTGTGTAAAATTATGATATCATGTGTATAAAACATGTACCGTTGTCATTTATGTTTTTAGTGTGTGCTAGAGGAGTTTACTGTTATTTGTTGGACATTGTTAATTGATCCTAAAGATATGGATGTAAAATGAAGTAATTTTGTATAAAACTGACAATCAATCAACGAATAGCCTTGAATAATCAGTATTAGTTGGTCTATATATTTTTGAAGATGTGCCAAGTGCTTAAAATGTCTTGCCATGCATGTTATCTTTGTGCTTGATTTTTTCTTGTGAACTTATTGTGTAAGATCACTGTACATGTACATGGGGAAACGATATACAGGTCATTATGAGTTGTGGTTCTGACAGATCTTAAATTCTCAAGGTACAAAAACAAGTTACATTGAATGTTAAAATACTTCTCATAAATCATACATGAATGTACCTGACAATTTTGTTAAAAAACTCAGTAACAGAGATCTGTGCCCCATATAAGTTGTAATTGATTCAAATCAATCACAACTCTTACTTCTTACATGTAGGTACACAGTTTGGATTAACTTTAAGTTAAGATTCTATTCTATTCTATTCTATTAGGCTATTCATCCAGACGTTGGACAAAGCCCTCCTCATGAAATTTCCATTCTCTTCTGTCTCTAAGTTAAGATTGATTTGAATCAAAATAATCACAACTCTTTTAGCTTCAGAATTACACAAGAAACAAACCTTTTTTCCTGGTCCAAATTACTGAAGTTTACTTTGGTTGTGTAGTCTATTAATTCCTGATTAGAATATTGTTTTCACTGGAGCTGAATAATTAGCAAGAAAGACAAATAAATTGAGGAATCTATCCTGACCCATGGTCTCTGTGCATTTGAGAGCTGTGATTTTCTGTGAATGTGAATGTGATTTCCAGTTTTTCACAAAATTGTTGTACTCTTGGTTTATATCTTGTTGGTTCAAACACCCTTGTTCACACAACAAATCTATAACATGCTAAACAGTGCAGAATCTATATAATTTGATTGAAAACTGATTGTAGAAACGATGGGATTACTAGGATTCAAACCACTTTTCTTCAACAACTCTCTCTCCCCATTTCTACCTCTTCTCTTTCTCTATCTCAGTTAAAGGTATTACAAAGTTTTGGTATGGGGTCATGAATTTGGTTCAAATTAACATATTGGAAGCATATGCGTTCCTACAATATTCATTGATCGTTGTCCCGGTTGAAATCGAGTCTAAAGTTATGAAATTATAAATAATAAACTCTTTGTGTTGTATAGCTCCCTCTCAAGGTCAAGAAATAAATTTAGCTATGAAACAATGTTTCCTGACTAAAATCGACCGATTAGCTATTCCCGTTTGGAAATTATATATCACAACTACATATTCTGAGATTTTCATGGTCGCAGCTACCATTGTACGGCCGTAGGCGCTATTTGAAATTTATCCAAATTTACCGGGAGCACCGGTAAATTTTTATATTCAACTTTTCTCGAAAACAGAAGTGTTTTAGGGATTTTTTTTTTTTAGTGCTTATAATACATCCACAGGGACATCCAAATATATCAAAATTTAAAGATTCACTATCCACCCAATTTTCAAAAATTTCCCAAAACTTTGTATTACCTTTAAGATGATCCCTTAGTTTTAAGTAATTCCATAATGATAAAGGTGTGTACATGAAGCATTTTTTTTCTTCTTTGACTTATCCAATAATCATTAATTGTATGTAACAGAAAATTAAATGGAACATATTAGTTTTTATGTAAACTTGTGTCCATGTCTCATATTCATGGAGTTCTCTCTTGGGTGGTCTGAAGAGCAAAGAAATCCATTGAAGGGGACAAATCATTATTAAAAAACAACCAAACAAAAAAACGCATGTCATTTCATTGTTTAATAGAAAACACATAAAATCTTTCTTAAAAACCAAGGAGATTTTCTCTTGAATTTTGTATTTTTTGATTTTTTCTTAGGAGATATTACTGCCCTTGACAAAAGTTGGACTGATATTCTCAAAGTCATGTAAATGTACATATTCGCAAAATAAATAAATTTCGAAAGCTTCATGATTTTAATACAGATATTGAAAAAGTTTGCATGTACAGGTAAATATTTAAAACATAATGTAATATTCATAAATAATCAAAATTGAAATATAACCAGAAAAGAATAGTAAAAAAGAAAGCTTATACACGTACAGTGAATTCATATTTCCCACTTCATATTATTCATAAGATGAATTAAAGATTCCTGATCAAAATGGTTCAGCAAGCCTGAGCAAGGCATGTTTAAAGGTGCTTGAGATGTTATGACAGTGGACTTTTCTTCATATGTAACAAATCTTTTCCAGCTCACAGAGTTTGGACACATATTTTTACCACATGCGTATTTTGATTTTTGACAATCGAGCAATATACTGATAGGCAATGTTAGACGAGTAAAAAAAAATGACACAAAACCACAAATACAGGACATCATGGACATGTTATGTCATGATTCATAACATCTGTTGGAACTGCAAATCAAATCAATTACCGGTAAAATTACTAAAATGATGATAATGATGATAATTGTTACAATGATAATGTAAATGTATATAGATCTATTTCTAATGTTAAGTTGAAGAAAAGAAATCCAGCTAAAAAATCTGTGTAATTATCTGTATAATGTGTGGGACCATATCATCACAAATTCACAATGCCAGGCTGCTACATGTACACATCTAGGGTCTACCGTGATACTGTCATGATAATGGTACCGTGATACTGTCATGATAATGGTACTCACTACCGCCATAATCAAACAAACTGTAGAAATTTCTCAATAAACATGTATGTAAAACTCCCTATAATAGAACAATAATAATAAAAAAAGCATGTATATTTAACATTTGTGTCGTATATTTCACAATAAGCCTACATCCCCCCCCCCCCAACATGTATTTTTCACAATAACAACGACGGGTGCACTTACATCCACAGGAAGGCAAATTTCCTCAACTATGTCAATACTTTAATATGCAAATAGACAATTCTAGAATATTAATACAGGTGTACATGTGTATGTAAATCCGTTTCCTCTAGCCATATCAGGATAAATACCCCCCCCCCCCCCTGGGCTACCACCCCAGACAACTACAAATATTACCTCTGTAAACTACCACAATTACTAAAATATTCTTTCCATTTTTTGTTAGTTAGATTTTGTATTCCAACATTATTTCAGATTACAATATAAAAAACAGAACACGGTATTTGAGAGAATACAGATAATTTGAAGAAAAAAAAAACCTTTAAGTTGAGCAATTAAATTTATCTTTGAACAACAGGTGTAATGTTCTCAGTGAATAACCTTGCAGTGCTGCAAGAAAGAACATCCTGCAGAGGAATATCAATACCAACGTCATTAAATGTGGATGTGGCTCCTTGGCTGTTATAGAGGTAGAGATCAAACTGAGGATGGAGTTGAACAGGTACCATCACCCCCATCTCATGTACCCCACACCAGACGGCACACAGGTAGAGCTCATTCTGGTACACCGTTGCAAGGCAGAACTTCATGAGGCTTGGGAGGTATCCACCGTTCTCCCACTTACCCTCGTCTGGGAGGTACTTCTCCACCTGTATGCAAGGGACCTCGGTGCTGGACTGGGCCGAGGAACCACCTATCACCCATATCTCATTGCCGTGAGTCACGCACGCGGACCGAAGCCGAGGGGTAGTCATCGCGGGTAGCGTCGCTGTCCAAAGATCGGTTACAGTATTGTAGCTCATAGTCCTGCTACCGGAGAAAACATAGATGCTATCACGATACACCGCACTGGTGAAATCTATCACGTCGCGAGGCATAGGGGTCATGAACTTCCACTCATCTGCAGAAGGGTCATAGCATTCCACACTGTTAAGGATTTCCCAGTCGTTAAGTCCTCCCAAAATATAGATATTACCGTTGACTACTTGTAGTTGGAAGTCGGTGCGCCCTTGCAAACGCTGGGCAACTGCTATCCATTTCTTTCGTATGTGGTTGTAATGGAACATGCTCTTGTCTTGATAGTCATTGGTGATAGCATAGACCTCATTGTCCACTACAGTCACCAAGGCTCCAAACGTTCTGCAGATTGGTGGTAATTCTAGGAAATAGCACTTTCTGGTGGGCAAATGAACACAAAATATTGTATTTTGGCGTCCATGTCTACCGGCCATTAAAATAAGCTCTTGTGCACTCATACCCAACCTTGAACAAGGTTCTGAAGCTTTCTGTACGGAAGACGGGGAAGCCAAGCCACGTGACCCGCTATCAAAGCCTTGATTAGAGTCTGCTGTAGTGGGTCCCACGTCTAAAGCCAAAGGCATTAAACCTTCTTTCCTAGCCCTTGCAACTTGTGTCCTATCAAGAGACTCCATGTTAACATGTTTAAGGATCTCCTGAGCTGTACAGACCTTGCTAGTAGGATCTTTCTCATACCACTTGAACATAGCTTCAAAGACATCTCCTTCTGAACTGACATTTAGCATACGACTGCTTGCAATGCTCTGAACAACATTGCCAGGTGCATTCAGAAACTCTTCCTGCTTACTCACAAGGATAAAGTTGTAATTAATGTACTCCCAGGATGTTTCCAACAAACTTGTGCAGGAATATACGGTGGCAAGGCAGTACATTCCAATACAGTTAGCGATGCTGAGAGATTTCTCCAAGTACTCCGCGCAGAAGTGAATGAGTGGAACCACCTGCAACAGGTTTGAAGTGATGAAGACATCTTGGACATTCTGGTCGTCCAGGATGATGTTTCCTGTGTAGAGAAAGTCCAGGAGTAGCTTCAGCGAAGATGACTCAACGTCCTGGAGAGCCACCGTCTCCTGACGGCTTTCGGACATCCCACCTGTAAACATGGCCTTAAAGTAAGGACTGCATGCTGCCAGCACGCTCCTATGGCAAGGGAATAGGTCGGCATTGACCTGCAAAGAGACATCTGTCAGAAGACCTTCCGACCGAAGTGAGTGCAGTTGGGTCAGTACGACAGAGCCATGATTAGTATCAGAATACCTAGTCATTACCTGGGGGAAAAGAAACAAGGAGAAGAAAATTAATAACATTTTCAAGCTAAATTTGACTTGGGAACTAATTGTTTCCAACTTAGGAATTCATAGACAGGCATCTAGGCTCAATTAATCAAGATAAATCAAACAAGAAATTTGTTTAAAGACTAATAAATCAGATTTGAAAACAAGGGTTAAGTCAGTTTGTTTCCGGTATTCATCTTCTCAAACTTCTCTCTTCATTCTGCTACTGGCTACTTTAACTGCTCTTCAATCACAGATCTACATTGCCTCTAGTTTTTTTCTTCTGCAATTATTACAACTGCTATTTTACCGACGACAGTTTAATAGCAAGGAGTGAACAAAAAAAAAAAATCATTGACATCATCGATCACCATGCACAGCAGCATCACCGACTTCATCGTTATCTAATTATCATCACATAATTCACATCATCCTCAATTTTAATCATTTTATTGAATCATTCATTCATCATCGTCCGACATCAACATTATAATTCATCATTGTCATTGACATTGTGACATTTATTATCAATCGAGTGAGTGAGAGTGAGAGTGAGACAGTCACAGTGCAGTGACTGGCATCATCGTGACATTTTCTTCTTCTTCCAGGAATCCAAGGAAATTCTATTTCTAGATCTACTTCAACTAAAGTTAGACTCTAGATCTAGGCTAGGCCTAGGTGACGTCTAAGGCCCAAGATTGCGATTGCGCACTGTATGTCGCCATGAATCAATAACCAACAAGGAAATTAGAATTGTTTGTTTGTTTAATCCAAGGAAATGCACGGTATGTGATGTGATGTGATGTGCTGTGCAAGAAATACTCTCAGTCAGACTAAAGGCTCGACTACAGCTACCATGACTACACGCGGCGCGCGACGGAGCCACACGTAGCTCCACCGCAGCCGGGGCCCGCCTGGCGGCAATCTTGGGCCGGTGAGGCTAGCTACTACTACTAGCTACTTGCTCCACAAACGCGACGCGACACGACATTCTTTCTTCACATTTGATACATTGAAAAAACAAAAGCATAAAACAAACTATTTTGTCCATACATGTTTAATATATATTCTTCTTCTTCTTCGGGTATACTCCTCAACGTTCCGTAAGGAACCAAGCGAGGAGGATGGGGGGTGCGCACTGTGCTTGTTTAGTTCTTATTGCTTGAGTCTTGGTTGCGGAAAAAGTTGGTTGCTTGGAGTTTGAAGGTGTCAATGTTCGTGGTCCTTTGGATGTCTGAGGGTAGTGAGTTCCAGTCCTTGATGGTACGTGGAATGTAGGAGTGTTTAAAACAATTGGTGCGGGTGGAGTATTGGATAAAGGAGTTTCCTGAGGTACGTCTGGTGGCTCGTGTAGCTGGACGCAGGTAGTCCGACACCGGCAGGGCCAAGTGCCCCCCCAAGGCTTTGTGCAATATACAGACCCTCGAAACTTTCCTTCGAATAGAAAGCAAGTCCCATTCTAACCCCACCATTAGTTTTGTCGCGCTGGTAGTTTGCCTGTAGTCATTGCATACCATTCTGGCTGCCCTTCTTTGAACCTTGCCTATTTCCTGCGTATGTTCTTTGGTATATGGGTCCCAGACACTAGAACTATATTCTACAATTGGACGGACTAGGGTTGTGTAAGCTAAGGATTTAGTTTGTTTAGTACATGATATAAGGTTTCTACGGATGAATCCATTGACCTTATTTGCAGATGATGTTATGTTAGAAATGTGTTTATCCCACTTTAGATCATTGGAGATCTCTACCCCAAGGTACGAGTGAGAGGGGGTTTCCTGTAATACGGTACCTCCAATGGAGTACTTGGTTATTACAGGGGATCTAGAAGCGTTAAATCTAAGAACATGACATTTTTGGGGGTTTAGTTGCATTTGCCACTTATCCACCCATGCAGAAAGTCTGTCAAGGTCGTCCTGTAGTCTGGTAGCGTCGAGTTGAGTTTTGATGCCAGAGTATAAGATACAGTCGTCAGCGTATAGTCGTACAGTCGAGGATAACTCGTCTGGTATGTCGTTAACGTAGATTAGAAAGAGTAAAGGTCCGAGCACTGTCCCTTGAGGAACGCCCGACTTAACCCTAACCCACTGTGAATGTTCTCCCCCCAATATTACCCGTTGGTGCCTATCTTGTAAGAAGGATGAGATCCACCTGTTGGTTTTCCCATTGATACCGTACTGATTAAGTTTAAGGATGAGACGATGATGGGGCACAGTGTCGAACGCTTTAGAAAAGTCAGTAACAATCATGTCAGTCTGGGTCCGTTTGTCGAGAGAAAGGGTAAGGTCGTGCATGGTTTGGATTAGCTGTGATTCACAGGAATGACCTTTCCTGAATCCGTGTTGGTATTTACTGAGTACGTTGTACGACTCAAGATGGTTCATTATATGAGAGTGTACAACATGTTCTAATAGTTTACAGCATACAGAAGTGAGAGATATTGGTCTGTAGTTTTCTGGTTTGGTTCTATCACCCTTTTTGTGAATAGGTGTGATATTGGCTTTACGCCAGTCTTCAGGTAAGATGCCTGTATCAAGAGATGCTTGGAAGATTTTGGAAAGAAGTGGTGCCAATTCTTGAGAAAACTCTTTTAGTATACGGGGGGAGATCTCGTCGACCCCGGAAGCTTTTTTTGGATCTAAGTTCTTCAAGAGTTTCTCGATCCCTGGAGTATGAATGATTATATTATTTATACCAAGGATATTAGATTGAGGAAGATTAGGAATGGTTTGTAGGTTTTCTGTAGTGAAGACTGAGCGGAAATATTCATTGAGTATCTCAGCCTTCTGCTTGTCCTCTGATGTGAGGACACCCTTTTCTTTTAAGGCGGGTACTCCGGAGGAGTCCTTCCTGAGGTTTTTGACGAAAGACCAGAACTGTTTTTTTGATTCCAGACAAAAATCTCTAATGTGTTTTCTGTAAGCAGATCTGGTCAGCTTATGGGTCTCTTTTCTGATTTCTCTGAAACTCTCCCAGTCATTATCGTTTCCTGAATTTCTGGCCTTGTTATAGGCCCGTTGTTTGCGTCTATGCATTCGCTTGATTTTTGGGGTTATCCAAGGGGTTTTGTTCTGTTTACTAATAACCTTAGTAGGAATGAAATTATCCATAATGTTCTTCAATCGAGTCTTGAAGACGTTCCATAAATGCTCAACAGACTCAGTGTTTGATATTTTAGCACAGAATTCCTCACCAAAATTGTTCAATTCTGTTTTCATTCCTGTTTTGTCTGCTTTGGCATACAGGTAAACACGACGTGGTTTAGGTTTGGAGATTTTTGGTGATGTGTTTATAACAAGCATGGGAATCCCGTCATGATCACTTATCCCAGGTAGGATGGTAGATTTTTCGACTAGGGTAGGATTGTTGGTGAAGAAAAGATCGAGTATGTTTGATTGTCTTGTAGGATCAGTAACTATTTGTTGTAAGTTATGATCGTTTGCCAAGTCAATCATTTGATGACATACTTTCGTAACCTGTGGGTTAGGACGTACGTTTTGGGAGTCCCATTGTATATCACCTAGATTGAAGTCACCACCAATCCAGATGTTGTCTTTGTGTTTACCTTTAATTCTAGACAGGGAAGTTTGCAACTCATTCAGATACTGATTTTCCCTTTTATCTGGTGGTCTGTAAAAGGCACCTACCAGTAATGACTTACATCCTACCAGCTGAATCTGGACCCAAACAACCTCGCAATCTGTGTCGAGGTCCATTCTATGGGTTCCAACTAAGTCGCTCTTAAAGGCAACAAGTACACCCCCATGTGAGTCTATTCTGTCTTTCCTGACGACTGTGTATCTGTTAGGAAAAATTTCTTCATTTTTGATCGAGGGGTTTAGCCATGTCTCAGATCCTAATACTATATCTGGATTATTGAATTCCAGACAAGCTGCGAGATCAGCAACTTTGTTCTTGATACTACCAAAATTGATTACCAGTACCTTTAAAGGTCTGCTGAACTTAGGTTTGGTGGGATTTCTTCCTTTGTTTGAAGTTCTTTTAGTTTTGGAGCATTTCTTTGACCTGCCGGTAGCAGCTTTAGGTGATGAAGAAGTGATAGGTGGGCTTAAGGCCACGTTGTCACTATCCAGTGTTTCCAGACTAGCGAAAGAGTTTGACAAATTTATGGACCATTGAGAGAGAAAGGATGTGCTACTTACGTTTAATAGCCGATCTGGGTTTGTTTTTAATGTTACTGACTACTTGATTATCAGCCGAAATCAATCCACCTCACTTGCGAGTCTCATCATTTTGATCTTGTATGACTATGAAAACAAACACAAGGGCGTTGACCTTTGACCTCTAAGCTAAGTTTACTGACGAAACGTAACTCGTTAGACGTGACAGAGTACAATTTATCTTGTCAAAATGGCAAATCTTAGACCTGAAACTAAGAAGAGGATCATGGATGTGGTGAACGTGGGCAAACTCACATTCCAGTTTGGATTCATTCCATTTATTTTGTATTTAGGTGAGTATTCTCTGAACCATGTGGACCTTCGGTCCCACACGTTCATTTTCAAGTCGTTGAATGTACATGTATGATGTAGACTAGACTCTACATGACAACTGAGGATGAAAGTTGAAAGAGAGAAATGTGAAAGGGGGAGCAATTACGAAAATTCTTTCTAAAGTTAAATCTTATAAATGAAAAACATGAATAGCAAACTTATCAAATTCTATTTACCTATCCATACAATTCTTTTCATTTCAATAGATCTAGACTCTAATTATGAAGGGGTGACCAAAGTTCGCGCAGATTTTAGAACAAATTAGAAAATGTGATATTCGATCCATGTTTTCTCATATTCTACACAAATTTATTTATTTTAATTACTACCAAATGGACGGCAAAGTATTTTACTACCAATTGGTTCAACTACAACATTTATCGTCGAAGGATTTCGGAGATATCGCGATCTAAAAATTCGATGTCCGATCGTGCATGCGCGCTGCATCTAAAAAAGTCATAAAAACAACGAGACCTAAGTTCACGCACGGGGGTTAACAGCTGATTTATACAAAAATACGATCCATCAAAAATAAGGTAATTTGATAATTTGCAAGGCAAAATATCATACAACCTTACCAGACGGTACCACTTATTACTTACAATTTTGAGGATATCTGCTCTCAAAATGAAGATTTCCAGACCCTTATCGGTAAGTTGGTAATTTTTCGGAACGGACGCAAATAACTGCAAAATGTGCCGATCTTTTGTCAATATTTTCACAATTTCGCACCCAATTCCAAAGAAAATTTCGTTTCTGGATAATTTTATGATCCTCTTTCCATTGGTGATATCAGATTTTCGAAATCTTACCGATTTTTTGAGAAAGCGAACTTTGGTCACGCGCGAACTTTGGTCACACAGCCATAACGACCAGAATTTGCCATATTTGGGCGGAACAAGCATTTTTATCAAAAAGAAGGGAAAAAAAACTGTTGTGAATCGAAATTAAACAACTTTCTTTTTTAAACTGCATTTTTGTGTGTGTGTTTGGCTGGGGGGGGGGGGGGGGGGGGGGGGGAGGGGGGAGTAGTTACAATGAAATTCATGATTCTAGATGAGTTTGCATGTCAAATTTAAATACATTTGCGGTAAATAGACCTAAACCTATTTAAACTTCCAATTTGCCTCTTTTTTCAATCTGTAGGATTCAAGAAAGGAGGAGAACCAGGCATGCCAGAGCCAGGTCTGCTCAGTCTACTGTGGGCGTAACCATGACGATATGTGAAAATTAACTGGTGAAAAGACATCGCCTGGCCACCATGGCCTGTGATTAGAGTGGATCTACAAGTAACTGGAGAAAGACATTGACTGATTGTTGGCATATTCTACATATATTTCTGATCAAATGGAAGCGAAGGAATTATGAATTTAACAGCTGGCGAGCAGGAGTTGTCAAAAGTTGGAACATTGTGTCACTGTCACGGTTTTCATGGTCTGGACCTTACTAGTATGTCTGCAATGCTTCTACAAATGTGGATCAGAAGTCTTCATCCAGTCTAGCTTTTAAATGTTGAAACATCATCTACTAGAGTGGACACGTACATTGTACACACAACACAATTTTCATTTTCCAGATATCTCACAGATCCGTTTGACCCCCCCCCCCCCACCATTACTTTGTAACAAGCTAAATCACCCTTTTCATAAAGGAATTATTTGTTCAAAATCTACCTTTGTTACATTTCAAATTACTTGAATATTAGAGCTTACACCTTTTTATTTGCAAGAGGTTGCTTTATTAACTTTTAAACATCTACCTTTCATAAACTATGATTTTACACACAGTAGGCCTACACTGTTGATACTAATTCATCATGCTTTGTATGCACATTACATGTATTTAATAATATTTGTGTGATAAATTTGTAGAGCAGATGTATTTGTTTGGATACAATATTCCATTGGTTTGTGAGAACTTGAGTTTAATGGAAATTGTATGAAAGTTAGAAGAGTAGAAGACATCAATATTGTCATGAAAATATAAAAACTATCAAAATATAAAACATTAAAAAATGTGCATCTTTGTACTTCATTTGATTTGTGGAACTAGTGAGTGATTGTAATGATCGAGATATGGCAAGCACGAGTGAAAGATAAAAAGAAAAACTGATGAAAGAGAGACAAAGAGAGACAAAGTGAGAAACAGTTGAAGAAAGTGAGTAGGATAGAATGCCTTGATATAATGGATACCGGTAATAGAAAAACTGATGCACCACACACAAACAATTGATCTACATGAATGCATAATATATGGCTCTTTATTCAAAGAAGAGTTTCAAAGCAATTCTGAACAATACATGTTCAACAATATCATAATTACTCTTCATTAATATAATATAAATTGATTTCATACATCTGTACAGCTTACATGCACCTACAAACAAAACAAATACTTTGGCAAGCACATTATTAAAAACAGGAGGAAAAAATAATCTTGGGGGGAGGGGGTACCTTCACAATCATTTTATCTTCATTTTCAAGAAATTATTTAGTTGATGCAACAAATGCATGGCCTTGCCAGGAGTTATAATTTATTACCACAAGTAAAATATCTTTCCCTAAAAGTAACAATATAATAATACCATCTAAATTCCAAAGTGTAAACTTTCATCCTTAGACATTTTGATGAGTTGCTACATAGAAATATTACTAAAGGTACTACCGGTATGCAAGTCTTTCAGAATTTGAGGCAAATCCCTGGAAAACATGATGGCCAGGGAAAAAATGAAGTGTCAGAAATCTTCTTTAAACAAATAAATAATATATTATTTTCAATAGTCCATGTACACAAATATTAGCAAATCCATCATTAACCCTTTGGGATTTATAAGGAGCAATAGATAAATAGGCAAGTCTTCTGTTTTCTTCTTCAAAATACCTTTAGAAACTTGAAATAAAATACGATTCCACAGTGAAATTTTCACATCAAATGTTAATTCTTTAGTATTTAATTTGTCATATAAAAGTTTTTATCAGCATTAATTATTTGTTAACTCAACAAGTAAGCAGATTTGTTTACTTCCTCCCAAATATATTCTTTACATGTACCAAAATATACATACATGTATAACTAACATACTTCATAAGTAAAACCATTTGTGATTTAATTTTCTTTAGTATAAAAAAGAAAAAAAAAATTCAAGGGAAAGGAACGATGCATATTGCGGTACAGTGAAACCTGTCTAAAAAGACTACCCAAGGGAGACAAGAAAAGTGGTCTTTATGTTCAGATTCCTTTCATAAATGTTTCAATGAGAAACCATTTTCAAGGGAAACAAAAAATGTGGTCTTTCTATAAATACAGGTGGTCATTAAAGCAGGTTTGACTGTATAAGCACATTATGTCATGATTCTGCATATATCCAAGATGTCAAAATATGTTGTTAGAAATTGGCAGCTTGACAAAGTAGTGTTCTGTGTGCCAGATGCTGCAAGGAGTCAGAAGTCACAATTGGTCGTAGTAATGTGGTAAGGGAAGTTTGTATCAAATCCATAATTAATAAAATACAGTTTCAAATCCTCTTTGTTGAGATATGAAGTCATAAACCGCAGCATATAAAAAAAGTGTAAATGGACAGCAACTGTGTCCAACAACGGCCCTAGATGCGTAAATTCACTTAGCTCTGTGTGTAGGAAATGTGTAGCATATAAAATTTTGCGTCATCATACAAAAACCGCCGGGGTTGACTGCTGCATATCTGAATAAGGCTTTACTCAGTTCATTCATTCTGTCAATATATTGAGGTCTTCTCTCTATCTGTGTTCATTTGATATTCAGTCTATTAGTCTATCTCTTTAATGGAATAGCTTTGATCATCTCATAAATCCAGAGGCGATGCTTCCTGGTCCTCGCCGTTGAGAATGACAGATCAGGCAATGAGACTGAGAGCAAAGAAAAGAAAGAAGAACAAAAAATTGTTGTTATGTTTATGAATATGGGTTTCGATTCGTACCTCCTTTGTGAATTTGGGGGTAATGTCTCTCCCTGGAACATGGGAATGGCAACATGGGTATAACCACAGTCAATTCTCGGGTCTTCCTAAGCTCAATACAACATGGGGGAAAGAACCTTTTCCCATGCAGGGCATTTGCTGTGAAAAGCTGATTTGTAATAGCAGATCAGTTGAAGAGTTCAAGAATAATCTTAAAAACGTATCTGTTTAATTCAGCATCTAATTAATTGTACCATAAACTTTGTATGTTCTATCTAACTTTTGTTCCTTTCTTCATAATGCAGTTGATTTTTATGTGTTATCCTTTTTTGTTGTTGTTTTGTTTCAAAAGTGCAACGGTGCATTTGATTTCAAGTGGATTTCGCGCCTCACAAATATATTATTATTGGTTCTAGGACACCTACCCCCTAGGACAACTACCCCCTAGGGCAACCACCCTCTAGGACGACTACCCCCGGGACAACTACCCCCTCCCCTCGGACAACTACCCCCTATGACAACTACCCCCCAGACAATACCCCCTAAGACAACCATCCTCTAGGACACCTACCCCCCGGACAACTATCCTAGGAGGTAGTTGACTGGGGGTGGTTATCCGGGGGGTGGATGTCCAGGGTGTAGGTGTCCGGATACGATTATAATTATCAACTCACCATGTTTTGAGACAGTATGCACTCTTCATGGAATGTATGATGACAGTAGAAAACTACTGCAACTGGAGGAGGCTCTGTAAACAGAGAGAAAAAGGGCATTTAGGAGAATACCTTCCATCACATTATCTTTATTATCATGTTATTTGGCAATAAAGAAGTACACGAGAAATCAGAAAACAGACAATTGAGCAGGTATAGATAAAAGGTAATACAACCTTTGGAACGCCAGGGACAGAAAAAGTTAACCTTATACAGTAACTGTGGAAAAAAGCTTTTTGATCCAATTCCAGTGGTTAAAACAAAATTTTACAAAAAAACATTTAATATGAAAATTACAACCTTATGCTATATTAATACAAAACATACTTGAACATCCTCGTACAAAAAAGGATAATTACGTGCTAGAAGATTTGGAGGCTGTCTTTCATTATCCATTAATCTGTACAGTAAACTGTAATCTGTACTGTAACCACCTAAATCAAAATATCTACCGTAAATCTCTGTGTATAAGACGCACCTTTTTGCCGCCGAAAAAAATTGAAAGTCAGGGTGCGTCTTTTTTTTTTTAAAGTTTAGATTTATGCCCCTCCACCTGGCACTATGCCTGGCAATGTCTCCCAGCTCAGTAATCGGTGTGTTGAGTCACCACTCGGAAACTAGAACAACACTCAAATTTGTCTGTCATCTTGGTTTGAAAGTTATCCTTCTAATAGATCTCAATATGTAGTTTATAATAATAATTCTTCCAATTTTTTCATCTATTACACACAGCGTACCACAAGGTTCTACCCTAGGTCCTCTACTGTTTTTAATTTACATTCAATGATCTTACACATTCTTCTAAAAACGACATTGTTATTTGTGACAAGTTAACAAATTGGCACCTTCAACTGCACCTATCAGTTAAATGAAAAGGCCTTCCCGCGTGGGTTTTTTAACACGGACCTAGCTTGCTGCCGACAGAGTCGGCAAAAATTAAAAAAAAAAAAAAAAATTGGCCCCAAAAATAGGAGTGCTTCTTATACACAAAGATTTACAGGATTTATCATTTTCATTATCACTTGATTGTCTACATTTTAAATGAGGTATTTCATGTTCGGTAGTAAAAACTTGGTTAAAATGCTCACCAGTGTTCTGAAGCGGTTGGTGACAGCAATCACACATCTGAACATCTATAGGAAAAATATACAAGACAGATGAGGGAATTTAATAACGATGACCATGATGTTTATTTGTTTCCTTCTTTTTTTTTCTTTTCATTTCTATTTATAAATTTCAGTTATTTTTCATTAATATCAAAAATCTGTTTGAATATGTAACCTGACAGCTATCACATCAATTATCAGGGGTGATAGTGAGCACTAAAAAAAAAAAAAAGGTTTTTTGTTTTCCCCTCAACCACACCCCCCTTGAGTAAAAAAATAAATAAGAGGATTCGCGGGGGGAAAATGGCATCTAACAACATTCCCCCCTTTCGAGTAAGAAAATTGGGGAAAAATAGGGCAAAATAGGGAAGAATAGAGAAAATAAGGGGAGAATCTGGAAATCATGATAAAATAGGGAAGAAAAAAGAAATCTGGTAAAAAAAAAAAAAAAAATCAGGTTTTTATCAGGCCTGAATTATGCTTGGAGGTGAAAGGGAGTGAGAATAAGCCACTGAGAGATGGTGATATGAAATGGAGAAATGAAAGTGACAATGAGGGTGTGATAGAAGGAGAGGGGGATAGGGAGGAAGGAGGATAAGGGAGAGACTCTGAGGGGAAAGAGAGGGGGTTGGGAGGAGGGGGAGAGGAAGAGAGAGAGGGGAGGGGAGAAGGAGAGGGAGAGGGAGAGAGAGAGAGAGAGAGAGAGAGAGAGAGAGAGAGAGAGAGAGAGGGAGGGGAAAAGGTAGAGAGTGGGGGGGGGGGGGGAGGAGAGATGAAAACATTACATACATGTTTACATAGTTTACACAGTTCAATTATCTCTAAAATGATAAAAACCAATGAATCAAGGATACTGACCACCAATTCTGACACCTCTCTTCTGAATTTTGTTGAGCCTCTGCATCAATGAGAAACAATCAGACACGAGAATCTTCTTGCATCCTTCCCTCAACATGATCTATGTAAAAGAAAGAAAGAAATGTAGGATACATTCAAAAGATGATCTGCCTTTATTATCATTCCTCCTCCACCTTTTTTTTCTTCTCCTTCTCCTTCCTCTTCTCCTCCTACTCCTTCTTCTCCTTGCCCCCTTCTTTACTTTTTCCTTCTTCCTTCTTCTTCTACTTCTTTTTTGTCATGCATTTGCTGGAGTGTTTTTCAGGCAATTTATTATGTCATATAGGAATAATACTTAAGATAAGTGATAAGGTCTGGGCTGGCACCCTCACCTGTAAGTTGTAGTCATGCAGAATCTTGACAAGCGAGTCCCTTAGACCTGGGATTTTCATTCCTTCCTTGATTCTCTGTAACAGAGACGAAGAGAAAAGGAGAGAGAATATATAATGAGAAGTTTGATAATATGAACGAGTAATATTAGGAGAGAAAAGGGAAACTGCAATAGGGGAAGATGAGGAAGGGGGAATAAAGAAGTTATCATGGAGATTGAGCAGAATAAAATAACCTTAGAAAGAACAGTATCAAGTACATAAAATATAAAAATGAGAACATATGAGAATGAAGAAAAGGTTAAGAGAAGAGAAGAAAAAAATATGAGGAATAAAGAGCGTAAGATCACAAGAGATATATAGACTGATTAAAAACAAATGACAATAAAAAGTAGGTAACATAGGAAAAAGGTATAAGTAATCAAAAAAAGTTGTCATAAGAAATTACCTACATATATTTAACTGTAGAATGAAGCAAATAAATTCATATTATTAACTTCCTTGCAAAACTTACCTTGATTAGTATAATTGGATCAACATGAGTTCCAATATTGTTCAGGAGTCCAGTGATAAAAGCTATTGATGAAAAAAGAGCAAACACATAAAAAGCATGAAACATAAATTAAAAATAAATAAAATCAATTGAGTTCTTAACATATTCATCTTAATTGTGAAATACTTGGGAACGTTTCACAAAAATACCTTGACACTATTTTAGCAATCTCCTTCAAGTTTATGTTCCCTTTGAACAAAGCTTATATCATGGTCTGCCTTCTGTCATTGAAATGTATGCATTTTCAATACAAGCACAATCAAATGAAACAGTCTATTCTAAAATTTTATGATACTTGACTAGAATATAAAAAAAAGAAAATAAGTTTTGTGCCTCCAAAGATTTTCAGTACATAAAGGAAAACAAAATAAGAAGACTTCAGTTGGGATTGGGTAAAGTAAGATATATGCATTTTTTTTACTGCTGCATGACTCGTACAATAAAGATTGCAACTCAGTGTGTAAGCTTACGTGGTTTGTCCATGGAGTAATCAATGAGGTCGCCCCACAGCTCCACATCATCATGCTCCTTGGCGAAGATGATCGCTTGTTCAACGTCCTTCAACTCCTCCGTGATCAATCTCAGAGCTTGCTTGGTATTACCCATACGACCTAAACAACAAAATAAGTAGCGATATATATATCTGTATGATTGGTTTGTGGATACTGTAAAGGAGATAATTTGGAAAATGTTGTCCCTTTAAAAGCTACATTTCTCCAGTAACAAAGAATTATAACTTTTGTTTCCCAAAGTATATACTTTTATGATGGCACCAATATTAAAACCATCGTATAGAACCTACACAATGTACATGTAGTGGGTTTAAGGTCATTTATTTTTTATATTACTATGATGTATTGTTGAAGAACTCTCCCGTTTGCTCCTACACATGAAATAGCTACCATAAACATTTAAAGCTTTTTTTAATGGGAGGATATGTAAGAACATGCCATCCATAAAAATATCCAGAGTACAACCCCAAAGTACATATGTAGAAGAAAATTTTAATTCTTGACAGTTTAATGTGCCATAAATGGAAAATTGCCAATTGGAGTATCACATAGATCTAGTCATGTAAGCTTTTAAACATTCATAAATGTGTTACCATGTCTCCAAATTTCAAATTTTCTAAGACTGCTTTCTCTGATTTTTCAACTTTCACGTAATTCAACTTATTAGACAGGTTAGATTGTCCGTTCTGACTCACCAAGCAGAAAGACCATCTCCTTGATGAAGTTCCTTTGTTCGCATTGCTCCAGGGCCTGCTGTAACGGGTAGAAGTTACTGGTCTTGAGGAACGGAAGAAGGCGTGGTCTGTCAAACTCAGCATAAAGCTCAACCTGCATGGCATGGAAGTCTTTGCCCTCGTTGGGATCCTTCTGGAATAACGCGTCTAGGTACTGTAGGGAAAAGTGGTGGGAGATGATTATCATCAATATCGTAATAATCAATTTCATCCTTATCATTAACATCATTGTAACAAATCTAAATTACAATCATTTTCATCACCAGCCTCATTACATTCCTTTCATCATCCACAATTTCATCATTGTTCACATCATAATCATAATAAATCTTAATTATCATTGTTTCTGAATATTATCTTCATCATCCACATCCACATCGTCGTTGTCGTTGTCATCATCGTCATCATTATGATCATCTTCAACATCATAGTAACAAATCTAAGTTATCATCATTTCGATGACCAGCCTCATTACTTTCCTTTCATCATCATTGTCCACATCATAATCATAATAAATCTGAATTTTCTTTATTTCTCATCATCTTCATCATCATCGTCTTATCATCATCATCACCTTCTTTCTCTTCATCATCTTTATCCTCCTCCTTATCATCACCAGCAGCAGCAAAATCATCACCACCATTGGGAAAAACCTTTTTGAAAAGTAAGTGTAAGTTTTCATGCCAAACTTAAAATATGCAAAGTACCTGATACAATAGCTGCCGATGGTCTTGCAGTTGTGATACTACTTTCTTGACCTGGTGGAAAAATGAACAAAATGATAAAGATGGTAAAGGGGGGGGGGGAAGAGAAAAAATCAGATGAAAAAACATTGATTGAGGAAAACCTAATGAAAGAGAGAGAGAGAGAGTAAAGAGAACTCTAAAATTACTAATATGGCTTCCCATAAAAAAAGTCATTAGAATTCTACCCCATGACCATTTTTATCAAATAAAGATAGGTGTAAACGTTAAGTTTGAAATCAATACAAATGTAAGATCCAATATACTTGTTCAAATGTTGACCAAAATATATCTTTTTTCTTTGCAAAGAGCATAACATATCTTAAATAAGACAAAATTATGTCAGCATAATACGAATGGTAGTAATAGCAACATTTACATCACACAGATATCCATTCCACGTGATGATGCTCAAAGCACGTACAAATGACTACTATTACCCTGGCTTTTGCAAAGCTGCCCAAAAGCGATGCATTGAAGTAATGCAGTGCCTTACCACATATCCATTTAACCGGTTTACTACTGCTAAATTATCTAATCCCTGTCGGTTTAATGCAGGGATCACCCAGTGGGCAAAGCGTTAACACAACTTGGTTACTAGTGACAAACAATAAACAGAGATGACTCACAGCTACTTTATCTGAGTTTGTGATGAGCATCTCGATGGCTTGAGCAGTATCAAACTTCATCAAAAGAACGATCTTATCCTGGATTGAGTCAAAGAGGTTGCGCTTGTGAATCAACTTGAACACGTCCTCATGCCCTAACCTAGCATGTCAAAGAAAGAATGAAGGAAATATATATGAATGGGAAGGATTACTAAGAAGACCAGGGCCCATTGCACAAAACTTACAATTGATGGTAACTTTGCCATCAATGGTCACTACCATGGAAACCTTGATTTTGATTGGCTGTTGAACCCTGTAACCAAGGTAGTTGCACAAAGACTAAGATCGACTTAAGTTGGACTTAACTATGGCAGGTCATTCATGCCACTGGTTGCTCTCACCATTGGTCTCTCAAGGGACGTCGCAAATCTTCAGAATTTACATTTTTGATAAAATTGATCCAACGATCAAGCATTATCATTTTGTACCTTTTCCAACCATCCATGTTCTTTTCTTTGACATTGATATTATAAAATCAGGGGTGCTTTGGGATACATAAAATCTGTAATATCAAAATGTAGGGATGATTTGGGGGAACACATCTGGAGCCTTCTGTAGCCCCCTTGAAATACCCAAAATAAGATTTCTTAAAGTAGATATTCATTGATTTTAAAAACTAACTTTATTTTCATTATTGCAAAGTTGAAACTTTGATTCGACAAGGTTATCAAAATTCAATGCTTGGAAACATTTGAAGTAACGATTATTATAAATTACAAAACGCTTAAATACAGCCCTGGCATAGCACCTGAAGAGCTCTCCGAATGCTGCTGAGATGTGTGAGATCACAGTATGGACATGATTTGCACAAGCAGATGATGTCCCATGACATCTCACAATTTCAGTGCCTGTGTTTTCATCTTCTCTTGAGTTCTTTCTCTTTCTTCACTACCGTCAGGCTAAATGTATAATCTATTACCTCACTCTAA
Source organism: Strongylocentrotus droebachiensis (assembly GCA_035222895.1). Lineage (NCBI taxonomy): Eukaryota > Metazoa > Echinodermata > Echinoidea > Camarodonta > Strongylocentrotidae > Strongylocentrotus > Strongylocentrotus droebachiensis. Next base: position 61,713 of record JAVYIG010009953.1, read on the forward strand.
ACCCTGCGCATGGTTTTATTTTGATGACAAATGCAGCGATACAAAAATAAAGGGATTTGTCGCTTGTAAACAAAATAAGACGCCATTGTATATTGAGCTGCACACACAGCGGTATGTTTGGCGTTTCAAGAGGGAACAAATGCCGTCCTTAATATCATTCCGGGGGTTTTTCAATTTGAAAATCTGGTTTCTTTGATTGTTAATTAACTCCTATCCTGTGTATTTACAAGCAAAAGATTTTAGATATCAGAATCGGGTCATACCCCCTTTTGAATGGTTTGACATGCCATTACATTTATATACACTAAACTCATCATAATTTGACAAATAATAGCTTTGCAATTATGTGCATTCTTTATAGGATGTCGTCTGCTTGGGCAGTATTGGTCCATATAGTGACGTAATTAAAACATCATTATTTTTCTGGCGAAACTCTCGTATATCCCAGCTGCGATGGAGGTGGTTGTATTTGTATTTTTATAAATCACCTAATATGTAGTTGACCTAAAACTTGTACGATGGCCATCTGTTAGCTTACCAGTTTGTAGTGATACATTAGTTGACATATTTGTGATGTTCTTTGAATTTCACCTTTAAAATAAACCTTCTAAATAAAATTTAAAGATACTTACTCCAGGTAAATGGCCAGAGCCTTGTCGTAACGTTGATCATAGATGAACAGCTCCCCCAGTGTCTGCATCAGGACAGCATTCCTTGGGTCCACAGTGAGTCGCTCCATGACGGCCGAGACCACCGTCATGAGGTCATAGAGGTCATGTGGCCACTCCTTGATTAGTTTGTTGAAGCCCTGCAGACATGGGAAGAAGGCATGAAAGGGGATTACATTTTTATAAAGGCAGGGGTTCTATATAACCAGAAAATACATACATACAAATGACTATACTGTCCAACACATGTTCAGCTTAACACAACCTTAAGTGCATCTATCTCTTTGTCTTATTGTATGTTTTTCATTGCTTCACAGTTTTTTACTATTTAGTCAACTTATTTGGGCTGGAGCAATATTTATTCTAGCCTTTATTTGATTAAGAACATGGGTTAGCTGAGGGCCTGAGTTGCAATTGGGTTTTGGGTTATGTTTAAATTGAGGAACTTGGAACAAGAGTTTGACTATTGAGCAACTGTTTTCTGAACTGTAGATGATGATGATGATGATGATGATTCACAGCATTTGTTTGGTACCATATATCTGTTTCAAAAACATTCAAAGGCGCGTTCTATTTGCAAATACTCCTTAAGAATTATCTCATAGATGGTGATCTCACATCTGCTCTTATGACATTTGTGCAAGCATTTATTTCATCAAAGCTGAAAGACTACGACATGGGATGCCATTGGATTTCAGGTAAGGTTACGATCAGAGCTACATGTTGGGTTAGGATGTAGTGTAGGGTCAGGAATTGCAGTGTTAGAAATCGGCTGTGGACTATTTGTCACAGAAGCAATTGCCCCCAGGGGGTTGTTTCACAAAGATCCTAAGTTGAACTTATCTGTAAGTTGGACTTCAAAATTATGGAAAGCCGTAAGCATCTTTGAAAATGTTTTGTAAAAGTTATTTTAAATGGCAAAATGTTGATATAAATTATTCATATTTTCTATTATCAAGGAGAGTTCATGTTCTCAATGTTGAATTTATGAAAAGTCTAAAATACTTGAATTTTTGCCTTTGAATATTTCATATTTTAAGGCTACAAATGGCTCTCCATAATGGTTAAGTCAAACTTGGAGTTAAGTTCGACTTAGCATCTTTGTGAAGCACCCCCCTGATTGCACATCGTGCTTTCATACTGACCTGTAGATCTGTCTGTAGATACTCATTGAGGATCATCTCATAGATGGCTTTGGACAGTCTCATGTCACCCTTAGGTATGTACTGACTGATGACCTTTAGTTTGTGAAGCTTGGCAAACTTGTACACCTCCTCCTCCCAAAGATCTTTGTTCTTCCCAAGGATCATCGGACACAAGCTGCAAAAGCAGAAACAAGTAGAGATTTTAGTGAACAGCTAGTCGGTTTAATCAATAATGCTGGGTACACAGGAGACACAGGAGTGTTACCTAGCCAGTGTTGCTTGCCTGCTAGGTGCCTTAACATGCGCAATCAAGGCTTTCCATCTAGTTCTATCTCTGTTTCTTTGTAATGTGACGTTACTTCTGTTACCAGTCAGCCCAATAAACTTATCCTTTTATTTGATGCGCTGTCTTCCTCTGCTTCTTTTTTAAAAATTTGCCTGTCAGTATTTTGCCTGTTTTCTGTGCCTCTCTGTGTCTTCTCTTCTCAGCCAGTGTAGTGAATTATAAATGATACTGGGTCACAAATGATTTTGTAGAAAGACAAGTGTTATGCAGCCAGTATCAGCCATACCTTCAATACATAAAATAAAATAACTATGCGAAAAAAAGAGGACTGGTAAGGCTAATGTGCCCATCCATCCCGGCCCCCCCACTCAGTGTTATTTAGGGTACGCATATGCTCGTTCCCTCTTTTTGAAAGCACCCCCTATCTGAGGACTGCCAACATTTTCGAACCCCCCTTTCGCGGGCTTTTCGTGGGCATTTCCTGCCTTGGAGACCCCCCTAAATCAGGAAAAATGCTCAATGTACCCCCCTAAATTCGGAATAATTTCTCAGGAGTCCAAAGAGATGAGAGAAAAAAAGAAAAAACACCCCCTTTTTAAAGAAATCTCTGGGTGGAAAGTCAAATACACCCCTTTTTTTACAATTCTCGGGCCGGACTTTGTCGCACGAAAAGTACCCCTTGACCGGACATTTTGGCAACACGCATGCGGTCATTCCGACCCCTGAGTGGGGGGGCCGGGCCATCCATACCCCCCTCCCAATAAAACACAAAAACATTTGAACAATCTTTTTGCCAATATATTCTTCAGCACATTTTGAGATAAAGAGAAATCAAGGATCTGAAATAAAATAAATTTGACACCCTTCTGGGTACTGTTTCATAAAACTTCATATTAATAACAAGTGCAAAGTTCTATCACATCTTTAGTTCCGGCTCATGATACGAGTTATAATCAATCAACAGAATTCCATTTTTATATATTTTGTATTTCAGTACCAACCTTGCAGCTTTATCAAACTCCCCAGTGCTGATGAGGTGATTGAGATATGTGTGACCTACATCCATTGGTCGGATCTTCACCAGATCCTTGTGGTTCAGACGAGCCTCAGACAATGCTTCCTGTTGAAAGACAAAGGATACATTTTTTTCAACTTTATGAGTGACTCCTTTAAAATCAACATCTTTTTTGTGATAGTTTATTTAGAGGTGGAGATGACATGAGACAAGTTTGATAGTTTCATGATGAATCATTGACTAAAGGACAAACATGGGAACTGCCAAATCTGAGCCAAGAACTTGACATATACAGATTTATGAATCATTTTGCCTACTGAATATTGACCCTAACCCAAAGCCTCCTATGATAATGATAATAAGTGTGATAATAAAATGCGACTCCCCCAACATAGTTGCCAATATTGTAGTAAAAAAAAGGATAACATCTTTTCATTCAGCCCAAGATCTGATACTGACGAACCTTGCAAAAATGGATAATAGACACCAAACTGGGAATGATGAAAATAATGATGATGATGGCAATGAAGACAATGATGATATGATAAGAATAATGACAATGGGGATGACGACTTTAGTGATAATGATGATGATGACACCAACGCTGACGATGATGATGATACGACGATGATGAAGTTGATAATGAGGTTAAGATAATGATGATGATGATGAGGATAAGATAATGATAATGATGACAAGATAATGATAATGATGATGATGATGATGATAAGATAATGATGATGATAATGATGGTAAGATAAGATAATGATAATGATGATGATGATGATGATAAGAAAAGATAATGATGATGATAAGATAATGATGATGATGATGATGATGATGATGATAAGATAAGATAATGATGATGATAAGATAAGATATTGATGATGATGATAAGATAATGATGATGATGATGATAAAATAAGATAACGATGATAAGATAATGATGATGGTGTTGATGATAAGATAACGATAATGATGATGGTGTTGATGATAAGATAACGATGATGATGATGATGAAGATGATGATTCATAGCCCAGTTTTTTCACAATCAAATGTTATGAAGAAATGCAAACATACAACCTCACCTCATACTTCTCTTGGTTCATCAACCATGTGATGTGATCATCCATGTCACGTTGCCTAGCAACCACTACGTCCTTTGGACTCACGATATAGAACACTCCTTCATCTGATTCATACTCTGAAATATTCAAAGGAATCAAGATTTGATTAGATGATTTATTCGACCTGACTGTCAAGAAGAAAGTATATGCTTCTAGAAAAGCAAGCAAAGGGACCAAGGGCTAGTCTTATCCAAGGGACTTGATAATGAATATTTAACCCTTACCACAGGATGCTAGAAAATTACTTAGTTTTGAACCTTTGATCTCCTGGATACAAGACCACTGAGCCATCTTGTTCCTGTGGCCATGTTGCATAATGAAGTCACTCCAAAATATGCAACAAACTGAGCATTTGGGCGCCAATGTGTCTCAGGTGCCTGTTACAACCACTAGTGTTGAGCCTTGAATATTAAGCAATTGCAATGCTTGTGTGTAAAATAAATTCAAGTTGTTAAGGAAGAGTTCAAAATACTTCTCTAACATATTGAGTTACCACCCCCCCCCCCTGAAAAAAGGAGTCTAAATTCAATTACAAAGTACACTATGAACGTGGCAGGCAAAGAAAGCGGACAAAATATACAGTTCCTCATGTAGACAAAGGAACATCCCTTCACTGCTATTATTTAAAAAATGTGTAGAACAGGTGAATATGCATGTGACACCTGTTCCACACATTTTTACATGAGAGTTCAATTCTTACCTAAGTGGTAGTCGTTCGGCCTGTAAGACTGGAAACCACGCATTGACAGGGCATCACTGGTAACAAGCGTGTAATCGTCAGCGAAAGGGGTTATGATCTTTAACTGTGGTCGACGAGCTCCATTGTCTTCACCCTGTCGTAAAAAACAGAAATAGAAACAATCTCAATTATTGGTTCTCAACGTTTTTCGACCCTACAACCCCATCTCTTGTCTCATTTTGTATTTGATAATGACTTAGATACATGTAACTGCAAACAATTCAAGGTGCTGGTAAACAAGTATCAACACTTGTCCCTTTCCATTAAATTTGTAATAACAATTGAATTTTTACAGATGTTGGTATACAGTAAACTGCTTTTAAATTAACGTATACTGTAAAAGCAGAACAATTTGTGAAATATAATCAGGTTATTTTGTTTGCTAACAAACTATTAACATTTTTGACACAACAAACTTGTGTAAATTTCAAATACTTGCAAATTCACAAAAGCTTCATGCATGCAAGAGATTCTGGAATTACAGTATTTCATCTGAGTTTACAGTGTACATTGCATCACATGGTATCTCTTCATGGCTATGACACATACAATCACAGAAAGGAAAAAGTTTTGTTCTACTTACATCATTCTTTGGTCCACTGGTGACAAAGGCAACAACAACCAGAGCATCACCGAGCGGAGCCAATCCACATACAGTAAAATCAGTGGAAAACATGGAGGCTGAAATAATAAAATATAAAAGATAATTGTTATAATATGATACATGTGTAGTAACATTACATGGATAGTACATGTACACATAAGTGTCTTATCAAAATGGTGGTTCAACACATCACATGTCCGTGATAGCATAACATTACTACCCCTTGCAATCAGTTGGCATTATGTGTTATTTCATTAATAATAAAGCGCAGTCTATCTAGATAAATCGATTTCGAGGCGCATTTATTATTACCCCCAATTTTAGCCTAGCTGCCGTTTATACAGCGCTCAAGCATTTCAAGGAATTAATTCCTGCCAGGTACCCATTTATATCACCTGGGTTGAGTGTGGCAAATGTAGATCAATGTCTTGCCAAAGGACGTTCGTGCTGCGGCGGGACTCGAACCGCGGACCTTGTGATCGACAGTCTGGCGACGTATCCACTCGACCACGACACCTCTGAATGTGTGGACCCAATAACACAACTTGATGGCAGCGGTGGGATATATGCAAATACATGCCATTGAAATGACTGGTGACTTTGGAATGATATCCAAGCTGTAACTCACCATTTGGTGGCCCGACATTAGTACTGGTAATATTTCATTGCTCCGAGCCTTATTCATCAAAGATATGGGGTAGGGTTGGAATTAAGTTTTGGGTTAGGGTTAGGTATAAAAATTAATCAAGAGTTGAAGTTGGGAATTTCGTCGGTATAGGAAATTAACTGTGAAATATTTTTCTCCTGAGGATGTGTCATAGAACCATACTTTCTCTAAAAATTCACCAACAAGTCACCGACATCTTTCACAGAAAACGTAACCCAAACGCAAATGGAAGATGCTTTCAATATAATTGCTCAGAAGAAGACGATATAAAAAGAAAACAAATAAAACAAATAAAACAAATGTTTGCTTCAGTATATGAGCACGCAGCTTCATGTTGACAACATACTTAAAAAAATGATCAGCATGTAAATTGATCAGCTTGATCTTGGCAATATACTCACTTATTTCAACATATTTGCTTGGTAAATCCTTGGTGTCTGGGGTTATCCTCTCCTTCACAGAGCAAATCTAAAAGTACAAAATAAAATGATATTTAGAGAAATTTGATCAGCTGGCGTTTGAATGAGAGTACGCACTGCATTCATCAGAAATTTACAATAACACTTGTTATGTCGGTTACTGACCATTTCTCATATCACATGCGTGGAAGATTAGAATCAGGAACCTAGTAAAATAGAGACACAGAGACATACATGTAGGTCAAAGAGACATTCACAGAGAAAAGGGGAGATGCAGACACATAAACAACGAGAAGACATAGGGAAGGGTGTTAAGAACAATAGACAAAAAGGAGGCAGAGACTCAGTTAAAGCAGAAACAACTTTTTTAAAACTTATTCAGTAATATCCTCAAAATAGTACTATATCAATAGTTTCTTGAGTACAGAGGAGTCAGAGACAGCATCATGAACATACAAACATAGATAAACAGAGAGAGGGGGAGAGAGAGAGAGAGAGAGAGAGAGAGAGAGAGAGAGAGAGAGAGAAAGAGAGAGAAAGAGAGAGAGCAACACAAACAGTTTGAAGCAGATAAAGATACACACACACAAGGAGAGAGAGAGAGAGAGAGAGATGGATACAGAGATACAGAGAAAGAGGGAGAAAATGAGGGGGGGGGGGACAGACATTATTACCTTGATAGTATTCGCCCATCCAATGAGTAGAGTGTTATCATCCTTCCAACAGAGATTACATCTATACAGCTCAGGTCTCATTGCCTCTGGGTGATCCCGCTTGATGAATGTGATACGTCGCTTGGACTGCATGTCGTATACCTTCACTCCCTATCATGAAAATAACACAACATTAAAAGATTAACTAATATATATTCAGTTCGAGTAATTTATCTGGGTAATTTACAAAGCATGTTCAGTAAAGCCTGTCTTAAAATGGAGACTAACTTTTATCTAGGCCACGTATGTGCAGCGGCCATGAGAAATTACATTTGGTATGTACTGTTGAAGAACATACTACCCCTATCCCCATGTACTGCATCAATAAAAGCCATATGTTTACTGTGCCCAATTACCCTACAGTATCTCCTCTGTGTTGCCTTGACAGACAAGTTGGATTGGGGATCCAACTTTTGCTTCTAAAACATTTGCTCTTGGCTTTTATGTTCTCCAGAGAAACAGGGTCAGGGCCTGAGTTCTATTGCACTCAAAGTTAGGTTCAACGTTAGGTTTAAGGTACGGTTTAAGGTAAGGTTTAAGTTTAGGTTAAAAGTTAGGATTAAGGTTAGATTTAAGGTTAGGATTAAGGTTAGTTTAAGGTACGGTTTAAGGTACGGTTTAAGTTTAGATTTAAGGTTTGGTTTAAGTTAAGGTTTAAGGTTAGGTTTGAGTTAAGGTTTGGGGTTACAGGCCTCGAATTACGTCAAATTTGGGTCAAGGCCACTTTTTTGAGAGGGCACAAATCCACTGAAAGGGGCACAAATCTATCCTGAGGGGCACTTAGGCCAAAGTGGAAAGTGTGCGTAAAATCACCTCACGCCGTTTTAATGGGGGGGGTATTAGCACCCCCCCCCCAAAAAAAAAAATGCTCACTACCCCCCCCCCCCCCCCCCCCCCCCCAAATGAGCGAATTATCGGCCGCCGCGATTTTCAAATTTTCGGGAGCAAAACAAAATAGTGCTCATTACTCCCTTCCCCCCCCCCCCTTATTAACAGGCAGGCTGTTTCACCGCTAAATATTCTCCCACTGGGCCCCCTCTTTGGTCCCCTCTTTGGTCCCCTCCCCTGCCGCCGGCTGGATCCGCCCGTGGGGAGGGTGGAGGGAGTGGGGAGTTTCCCCCTTTGACGTTTCATTGAATTATTAGAGAAAGAAGACGATTCGTTGTACCGTTCTCGACTCTTTATCCTTTTCTGAATTCCACTGGAAGCGCGGAAGCTTGTATGTTTTTAGTAAATTATTAGAGACAGAAGACGATTCGTTGTACCGTTCTCGACTCTTAATCCTTTTCTGAAATCAATCACCCCTCCCGCGCAAGCTATTATCACAACAAAACTCTTAATTGTTTTCTGATCGAATTCCCGACCCTCCTCCCGAGAAAAATTCAAGTTTTTCACTGATTAAAAACTCTGAAAACGCACCAATAAAAGGTCACAACGCGAAGTAAAGATGTTGAACCAACGATGGGTAAACAAAACTTCCCGATATTGATTGGTCCAATTAAAAAGGATGGAGATGGATTGAAAAACTAAGCCCGAGTCATTACGGTTTTTGTGCCAAACGTTTCAGTGATTTGATGAAGATATGCTTTCATATCTCAGTATCGGCAAATATTATTAATGGAGGAGTTCCAAAGTGGCAATGAAGTCTCGCCGATAATTATTGTTTTTAGATCTCCGTAGGGGCAACAAAGTCTTGCCGTTAATTATTGTTTTTAGATCTCTGTAGGGGAAACAAAGTCTTGCCAAAACTTATTGTTTTTAGATCTCTGTAAGGGCTACAAAGTCTTGCCGATAATTATTGTTTTTAGATCTCCATACGGGCAACAAAACCCTGCCGATAATTATTGTTTTTAGAGCTCCGTAGGGCCAACATACCCTTGCCCATTATTATTGTTTTTAGAGCTCCGTAGAGGCAACAAAACCTTGCCGATGATTATATTTTTAGAGCTCCGTACGGGCAACAAAACCTTGCTGATTATTATCGTTTTAAGAGCTCCGTAGGGCCAACAAAACCTTGCCCATAATTATTGTTTTTAGAGCTCCGTAGGGGCAACAAAACCCTGCCGAGTATTATCGTTTTTAGATCTCCGTAGGGGCAACAAAACCTTGCCGAGTATTATCGTTTTTAGAGCTCCGTAGGGGCAACAAAACCTTGCCGAGTATTATCGTTATTAGAGCTCCGTAGGGGCAACAAAACCTTGCCGAGTATTATTGTTTTTAGAGCTCCGTAGGGGCAACAAAACCCTGCCGAGTATTATTGCTTTTAGAGCTCCGTAGGGGCAACAAAACCTTGCCGAGTATTATCGTTTTTAGAGCTCCGTAGGGGCAACAAAACCCTGCCGAGTATTATCGTTTTTAGATCTCCGTAGGGGCAACAAAACCTTGCCTAATAGTTTTTAGAGCTCCGTAGGGGCAACAAAACCCTGCCGAGTATTATTGTTTTTAGAGCTCCGTAGGGGCAACAAAACCCTGCCGAGTAATTATCGTTTTTAGATCTCCGTAGGGGCAACAAAACCTTGCCGATTATTATCGTTTTTAGAGTTCGTAGGGGCAACAAAACCCTGCCGAGTATTATCGTTTTTAGAGCTCAGTAGGGGCAACAAAACCATGCCGAGTATTATCGTTTTTAGAGCTCCGTAGGGGCAACAAAACCTTGCCGAGTATTATCATTTTTAGAGCTCCGTAGGGGCAACAAAACCCTGCCGAGTATTATCGTTTTTAGATCTCCGTAGGGGCAACAAAACCCTGCTGAGTATTATCGTTTTTAGAGCTCCGTAGGGGCAACAAAGTCTTGCCAATAATTATTGTTTTTAGATCTCTGTACCTGCAACAAAGTCTCGTTGATAACTATCGTTTTTAGATCTCAGTTGGGGCAACGAAGTCTTTTTGAACATTACAAGTCGGGGTTGACTTAGGATGACTATAATGTCGGCAAAATTTTTGTGGATTTAAATATTGTGGCCGTAAGCGGTTTGATTTTGAAAAGGGCATTCCGGCCAGTGAGAGGGGCATGGCGGCAAATTGCCGATTGCCGGTGGGTAATTCGAGCCCTGGGGTTAAGTTTTGGGGTTAAGTTTTGGGGTTAAGTTTTGGGGTTAAGTTTTGGGGTTAAGTTTTGGGGTTAAGTTTTGGACTAAGATTAAGACAGCAATCTTCAATGAACTATACTAACAAATAACAGCCATTGGTCACTTGATTGATTGATTTCATGCAAAGATAATAATTAGCTATCCCAACAATGCAGGTGTCTTGATAAATCCAAGAAAGCAAATGGATTGCATCGGGATTAACAAGGCATCTAAATTCTTGAGTGCTATCCAAATGAGATCCATCTTTAATCCTTTTCACTCTCTGAACCTCAAAAACAGCTGCAAAGGACGTACTGAAAAAGAGTTGCCAATTATGATTTATTTCAAGCATTGCAATTCTAGTTTCTCCCGCTCACTTTTAACTTACAAAAGTCCCAAAAGAGGGAAAAACAAAGAATTCTACTTTCATCATTATTTTTTGTATCTCATATATGCAATTTTTAATTGGACTTTATACAGTGTACATAATGCTTTGGGTGCGAATGCCCTTATATACTTCACTGGCTCAATGGGTGCAGGAAATAACAACATTAACAAAATGATGCCATGTGTGCAACAGGTATTACAAAGGTGTTACAGAGGTGTTGTGGTCCAGTGGATAAGTCTCTAGGCCGTTAACCACAAGGTCCTGGGTTCGAATCCCTGCCACAACACAAACGTCCTTTGCCAAGACCTTAATCTACATTTGCCAGACTCCACCCAGGTCAAGAAAATGGTTAACTGGTAGGATTATTCCTTGTAATACTGTGCTGATAACAGCTGCTGTAGCTAAAGCTAGGGTAATAATGTCCAAAGCTCTTTGGAACCTCGTAGGGACGTTACATGTATATCATGATGTGTTATGGGCTATTTGAGAACTGATTATTATATTATTATACGGTGAAACCTGTCTATAACCACTCAAGGGAGACAAAAAAACAAAGTCTTTATAGGCAGGTGGTCTTTATGTACAGGTGCCTATAGTACATGTTTCAATGAGAATTTTCTTTTCAAGGGAAACAAAAAATGTGGTCTTTGTAGACAGGTGGCCACTAAGACAGGCTTGACCGTAGTACAAACATGGATTCTTAC